>JAUZSV010264060.1:0-12147 GCA_034780495.1 Parotocinclus cesarpintoi
AATTTGGAATAAGGCTGTAACATAACAAAATGTGGAAAAAGTGAAGCGCTGTGAATACTTTCCGGATGCACTGTAGTACTGTTGCTAAGGACATTACCAATGCATCAAGTGTGTTTTAAGTAACTGTCATTTTGTGGTAATACTGCACATGGTTGTCAAGCTAAGAATTACTGACTCGGTGAATTACTTATTTGAGATGACTTAAATTCACAAATTTTAAGTACTACATGGGTTGTTTTTGTTTTTGGGAAACATTTGTAAACTTGATTGAATACTGTTACATAAAGAAGTAATCATATTTCTAAGAACATATCCAGATATGTGGAAGTACTAAAACAGACTTGGTACATGGCAGTGTCGTTGTCAAGACAGCTATAGCTACAAGGCCGAGAGGTTATTTTGTCCAGTCATTCATTCAACTGGTAATTCACTTTACATTAATTACCATATATATATATTATATATTCATAAATAATATTTAGAATAAATAACATTCAAAATAAAATTGGGACAGGTGCAATGAAAGCCCTAGAAATGATAAACTAAATCATGAAAACTAAATAATGGTGTGATTTCAAGCAGGTAATGTCAGTAGGTGATTAGAATTATGATTTGGGTCAAAAGCAGCATCCAGGAAAGTGTCTCTGAGTGTTTGTTTAACTAAGATGGCCAGATGATCTCCAGTTTGTCAACATATGCATAAGAAAATGACTGAAATGTTTAAAAAAGAAAGATTGGAAGTGATTTACATATTTCTCCTCCACAGTAAATAATGTCATACAAGGGCTCAAGGAATTGGGAGGAATTTTAGTGCGTAAACAAGCCACGGCATAAGGTTATCCATCCATTTTTATTATTAAATGTGAAAGTATAAAAACTTCTCAATCTGTCATCAACAAATACAATCCTAAAGTCTTGCACTGCTAATGTCAGACTATTTAAAAACATATTGTTAACATATGTTTTACCTGCAGTGCTCATGTGATTTGATTTAGGCATTATTCTGTTAAGATAAATTGTTGATATTCAATAACAATAGCACAATTCCACACTTGGCTGTGTGTGAAAACAATTTCTAAATCCACCTTACCCCAAAACGGATACAAGACGTGGTACATTTTTAATATATTACCTTTTTCAATCAATATGATTAAAAATTCCCCAAATTATATATATAAAAACATACAACTAGTCATACTAAATGCTTACTGTTCATAACTACATATTCTGCATACAAACCTCCTGGCCATTTTCTAGCTATAGTTCTGTTGTACACTATGAAGCACTTGTGTGGTACATGAGGAACATGCTGTGTGTTTTTTTGTGCATGTGACAGATGGGGCTGCTGAGATATGCCCGCAGCAGTACAATGGCCCAGACGGGGAAGCGCCCCATTCACACAACTCAGACCTAAGCAGGACAAACCAGGCCACTGTCTATTTTAACTATCTATTGCTTTTTACATATGCAGAAAATATGTTGATTGATCATAGTTTGACATTTTAACATACCAGTGTATAATAGGTAGATTTATGTATGTGTACACTATGGCTGCTTGAGATGACTTAGCTAATTGGGCCACATAATTGGTGGGTGTTTCGTTACGTCACAATGTACATTACTGTCCTGTCTTGTATCTTCTGTCCACTAATGTCTTTGCATGGTCTTCTATTCTATTAAATGTAATTAATTTATATGTCTCTATACTTGAAGGCAGATATTTCAGATCTAGTGCTGCTAATATTGTTGCCACAATGGCCAATGTTTATGGGTTCAGGAAACAACAAATCTGATTTAATGTACCCAAACTGTTTATCTGTGTATCTATACAGGCCCAGTAACACACCAATTATTGAAACACATTTTTAACAGATATGCGCCAACATGGAAATTTGAATACTAATTACAAAATTAGTAGACAATGTAATTCTGGGGTACTTAGTTGAGAGAGCATGATGCATGGAGAGATTCCAATCTCGTGAGATTGTGCCATTAAACATGACCTTTTATTATTTTTTTTGTACATTAGCAAATGCTATGTTAATGAGCAAAGTTTTCTTTGCTGCGGAGACACATCACTTTCAGCCCTGTTGCACACTTGTAAATTAGCTACAGTGTGTGCTAGAGTCACCTGTTGAGATGCCGTCTGGAGTGTTAAATGAGCCTCCCGCTGTAGTATGGTATACGGTAGCTAGAACTTTCAATTTGTTGCAGATCTCAGATCATTTTTGTGGATTTCTATAAACTAGTTCAGGCTGAAATGTCGAGATTGTATTCTGATCCTAGATCAGCAAAAATGGTTTCAGCCTTGGGCTTGTAATCTGACTGTGTCAGAAATGTGCAATCAGTGACTTAGAAAGAGGGTCTGAAAATACCTTCTGTACAATCACACAGAGAAGTGTAGCATCCACACAGAGAAGCCTGTCTGTCATTATCTGTTTTTGTGTTTTTCAGTTCCAGTTTAGTATAATACAGTAGTTCTGAATCAGAATCTGGTGAGCTGTATGAAGTATTTCAGCTGTAATGCCTTAATAACCATAATACAATGTCAAATCTGACTTTTACATTTTTTTAATTTAGTCAATTATTGAAATTTAATTAGCACAAGAAGTGGTTTTGAAAAGTGAGTAACCTTGATAAATCTGCTTCAGTACAACCTTCCAGATCACACAATAGGTTAATTAGTGGCATCAACTGTATTGGTTTTGATGACATCAATAAATCCCACTGTTGCTCAAGGAATCCACTACTAGTAGTGCATACTAACACAAAGAATGCACTGTGATTTTAAAAATGTAAAAGTTGTTGAAAATAACTTGTTAAGAAAACTATACAAAACATTTTAGAGGCTTTAAAGTCAGAGCACTGAACTAAATCTGATGAGAACAGTCCACTAAAGTATTGGCAAACATTTGGGTGTGAAAAGCTACTAGCCTAAACAAACTGAAACAAAATACAGATCTGCAAAAACTCTACTAATATTCTTACTACATAAATTATGGATTTTATATGATCTTTTGCATGAAGTTAATTCATTAACATTCATTTATATATTACAAGAACACATATTTCCTATGCACTCACTAACACTGTAATTAGGTCAGCTGGATTAAATAATCAGAGTGCAAAGCTGTAGAATTAAATAAGTTATAAGGACAGCAAATTGAGTGATTTACCAAATTACATTTGGTTGAAAATATATATTTTTTACAATATTTAAAAGGAACAACTGCATGATTTGAATACCAGTCAACAGTGGTGCTCGAAAGTTTGTGAACCCTTTAGAAGTCTCTATATTTCTGCATAAATATATACCTTTATCATATATATTTAACATTATCATATTTTTACACAAGTATTAAAAGTAGATAAAGAGAACCCAGCTAAACAAACGAGACAAAAAATATACTTGGCCATTTATTTATTGAGGAAAATGATCCAATATTACATATTTGTGAGCGGTCCCCCTGTGCAGCAATAACTGCAATTAAATGTTTCTGGTAAACTATTAATCAGTCCTGCACACTGGCTTGGAGGAATCTTAGCCAATACCTCCGTACAGAACAGCTTCAACTCTGGGATGCTGGTGGGTTTCCTCACATTAGCTGCTCGCTTCAGGTCCTTCCACAACTGATGTGTTTAAGGTCCGGACTTTAACTTGGCCATTCCAAAACATGAACTTTATTATTCTTTAACCATTCTTTGGTAAAACGACTTGTGTGCTTAGGGTTGTTATCTTGCTGCATGACCCACCTTCTATTGAGATTCAGTTCATGGGCAGATGTCCTGAAATGTTCCTTTAGAATTCTCTGATATAATTCAGAATTCATTGTTCCATCAATCATAGCAAGATGTTCTGGCCTAGATGCAGCAAAACAGGTCCAAACCATGTTACTACCACCACAATGTTTCACAGATGGGATAAGGTTCTCATAAAGGAATGCAGTGTTTTCCTTCCTCCAAACATAACGCTTTTCATTTGAACCAAAAAGTTATATCTTGAGCAAACTGCAGATGAGCAGCAATGTTCTTTTTGGAGAGCAGTGGCTTTCTCCTTGCAACTCTGCCAGCACACCATTGTTGTTCAGTGTTCTCTGGAAAGTGGACTCATGAACATTACCATTAGCCAATGTGAGAGAGGCCTTCAGTTGCTTAGAAGTTACCCTGGACTTCTTCTGCCTTCTTCTTGGAGTAATCTTTGGTCGACCACTCCTGGGGAGGGTAACGATGGTCTTGAATTTCCTCTATTTGTACACAAACTGTCTGACAGTGGATGGTGGAGTCCAAACTTTAGAGATGGTTTTGTAACCTTTTACAAGGTGCTCCTGATTGTTATCCCACTGATTAAAAACACCGGACTCAACTTTAAATTAACTGCTAATCCTAGTGATTCACATACTTTTGCCTCTCACAAATATGTAATATTGGATCGTTTCCCTCAATAAATAAATGACCAAGTATAATCTTTTTGTCTCATTTGTTTAAATGGGTTCTCTTTATCTACATTTAGTATTTGTGTGATATGATTGTTTTAGGTCATATTTATGCAGAAATACAGAACGTTCTGTTCACAAAAGGTTCCCAAACTTCCGAGCACCACTGTAGTTATATAATAACCAATAGCTATTGCAACTATTCCAAAAATGCCAAACAGTATGGCACATTTAAAATATTGTTTGTAGGTAAATATCAAAATATGTCTAAATGAATAGGCATTCTTGGTTATGTAGGACAAAGCTCTCTGCTCTCACAAACAATTATGATCATGTTTAAATGCAGAGTCCTTTCTGATGACACTAAATGTGAATTTGTGAATGCAACTTTTTTCTTTTCTCTTTCAAAACAAGTGTAAATGAGTTTGTCTATAGCCTTAAAAAGACAAAGAACGTTTAATAGGAAAAAAAATTAAGAGGTTTTCAAACAATGCTTCTAACAAAACATCAAGTACTTTACTTGGCAGCCAGATTCCTGTGGGAATTTGAGTTTAATTACTTCGGGATTAATTCGGAGTTCACTAGAGTTGACCTGTAGATTGCTTGGAGTGGAGAACAGGCAGAGTGGGGCATTCAGTGGACTTTGTAGTATGTTGTAGGGTAGAACAATTACTATCTAATGGAACTTGAACTAATTTCCATTCCATCCTGATCTAATAGCTCAATGGTTTTCAAGCTCTTCATATTATTGAATACTTAGTTACATTGACAGATCTAGCTAGATAACATTGTAGTCAGTCAACCAAAAATGTTAATGCCATACTGACAATATATAAACCTTAAATGGTCTGTTTTATTATTGAGGTGGCTTGAAATTGGCGATTATTTAAATCTTCCATGTTATGCAGTATGTTATCAATTTATGTCACTCTAACTATTGAATCAGTGCTTAGTCATAAAGCGCTGGTGTGCTGTTTTTACAGTTTTTCAACTGTAAAAAATTTATCTAACATAACTAAAGAACTCTCTCTGTTTTCTCCTCTAACTGTCTTCTCCCACTCCCTTGAGTTCTGCAATAGCATGACATTTCATAAAGTTCGACAAACAGCAGTTATCTTGCAGTGGCTGGCTGCCGCTTCATCCCATCACAGGCAGACAAGCATCCACAGAGCTAAGAGAATTGGTGTTTCATCTGTGGTCACACAGACATACACAAAAACATCAGCCATAACATTAATACCACCTGCCTGATATTGTGTATTTCTTGCTGATGCCACCAAGGCTCTGACCCAAAAACGCACATCCCAGAGATGCTTGATTAACTTGAGGTTTAAGACAAAGTAAACACCTTAATAAGTGCGTCATTGTCTTTACCATTCCTGAAAAGTTTCTGCAGGGTGGTACGGCGCTTTATCCTGCCTCTGCCTTTAAGACAATACATTTCTGACTGTTCTCGGACTACAACAATGTTTAGTTAGGTAGTAAGACTCAAAGCAACATCCATAGAATTTCCAATAGAATCACCCTATGAATCACATTAGTTCGTGAACACTTTTTTTATATTCCTTGGTATACTAAAATGTAATGAGATTTTTACAAGTAGTTAAAAATAACCCAGTTAAACAAATTTGACAAAAATACTATGTTTGGTTATTTATTTATTAAGAAAAATGAGCAAATATTACAGTGCAGCAAAAGTATGTGTGAGGTATTTTCAAGCAATGGGACAAACATGAATTTTTGAACCAAGGTATTTTGTTGGCTCTTTATTTTAGCGCTCGCCCTCATTCAGCATATCTCTTATTACTTCAGCTACCTAGATATTGAAAAGTTTTGCTTAACACCCTAAAAATGTAAAGCTTTTTGAATATTTTTTTTTTTCTCGCTCCAGCCTTCCAACTCAAAAGATTCCTATTCTAGATAGTGCTCTCATATCAGAGCCGTCCTAGATAAGACACTCTTCTTGCAAACCTAGGGTCAGCAATTTATTCTCGTCTCCCCAACCAACAAAATGGGAGACAATAACTATTTTAAATTAATGTGGAGTATGAGATAGCATGCATCATATAGAATTGCTCAATAATGCTTCAGTCAGGTGTAGAGATGGGTTAGGAACTTTGTAAGCCTTCTACTGTTTTATTTCAATAAAGAACTTCAATGTGTTTCTGTGCTGGCTTGAATAAGGAAACCCCAGAAAAGCATGACAGTGGGGACAAACAAAAGGTTTCTGTTTCTTCAGAGAGCTCAAAGCTAAATCTTGGAAGTTGACTGACTACACTACTACTTATTCTTTAATTGCACAATTTATTCAGAAAACGTTACTTATAATAAAGTCAATAAAGGCAAAAGTTTCATACTGTATGGTATGCTTATGTCTGAGAACATTTAAAATGTATCCAAATTTTAGCATCTCTGCACAGTGTGTCAGTCTTTCCAGCTGGTTTGTGACTCTTATGCTTTGTCAGTATCTGCTGTAAAGACAAAGGGCATTATAGAGGTTAAAACGTGTTTTAATATGTGATCCTGTGGGCAGGAGTCAGTGTTGTTTACAGATTTGAGGAGCGATAAAATGGCACCTCTCAGAGATGAAGTGATCAGAAGCGTGATCTGACATGTCATGCAGTGGCCTATAGAATTGGACAACTGATTGTGTCTAAACCACAACAAGTGGAGGGGAGAAACACAGAGAAGCGATATTTTGAATTGATATTACTAATGTGGTTTCTAGTTTCTAGCTGAAAACCACATTTTGAGTCCGCTATTCTGAAAACATTTGCTTGGGTGTTGCAGTACACTATAATGTACTAGCCAACCACAGTGGTGACCTGAGTCCTAGCGGTACCATGTGGCCGGATTGGCTGTCATATTGAAAGGTCCTCAGACTCCACCAACAGCTACCCATAACTGACCTTGTGATTGACTGGGACCATGTTCAGGGTACATGGTGACTTACAGCCTGTGAATTCTGAGGATGAGCCCTGCAGAGCTAGCATCCTGATCAACTCATACCAGCAAACCACACCAGTGTCACTGTGATGTTGAGTGGTTTTTAATAAAATAAAAATAAATCAATTTCAAACAGTGCTGTCATACAACAATAGCTGGTATAACAACAGGAGAATTGGTGAGGGATTACTTTGGTAAACCTTTATTAAGCACTACATTACAGAATTATGTTCACAAATGCCACTTAAAACTTTACTTTTCCAACAAAGTCCATAAGGCTTCTCTCGACTAAGAGTCATCTAGGTTGGAGCATCACACAGTGTACTGTAGTCAGATGACCACCTTTAAAAAAAAAAAAAGGACACCATGTGCTCTGGGCAAAAGAAAAAGCAAGACCATTGAGACTGTTCTCCGCAACAAGTGTAAACTTTGCGTTTTGCTTGTTTTTGTTTTCATTGATTGAGGTAGATTTGAAAGTCATGTTAAATCTTTAAATTAACACTTTGCAGCAAATGGTGGGTTTGGAAACCACTTTGGCAAAATATGGACACTTAACACAAATCTGTTTGCTGCATATGACAGTAGACACTTGTCATCTACACACATTGGGCTTCCATATGCAACTCTCTGTTTCTTACTGTGCCAGAAGTGTGGCTCTCAGAAAATTGCTGCAGTGGGCTAAAGTACAGGTTTTAGGATCCTGACACCTCTGAATAGAGTTCAGCCTGTCATTATCAGTCCATACACTCTATCTCTGCGGTTAACTTGATTTTTTTAGTACCTCTTTCATTTCCTCTGTCTCCTTCTCTCTATATGTCTCCTATCCTTACTTCCCTCACTCCTTTTGCTCACTCAGTAAGGGAGGTAGAAAACATTGAACAGGTGCACTCACGCAGAGGTAAGCACTAGGCAGATGCAAGTGCAATTCTGAAATCATCATCTTGCTGAGAATCACTTGAAATTGTTCCATAATGGCCCTGGCTTTGTCATAAGGCTTAGATTATAATGTGAAAATTGCATCGCCATGCCTTTAACATGGATGGATTGAATGGTAATTGGTGCATGCATGAAATGTCTGCTTTTTTGGAGTCTTAAATGGGGATCCCCCCTCCCCTAGCCTTGAAACACAAACAGAGACACTCAGTCCCCTGCTCTCTGAGACTTCTCCGGTCAACACTCGATCTCAGTCAACCTGTTAGTAGTTAGTGGTATATCTCTAAAAACTCAGCCATGACATGCAGATCTCCTAATTCCAGCAATGCTTGCATCGTCTTCTGTTAGTTTAAAAATGGCCATCTTATGTTTTGCCTGAATTATATTTTCAATATTTCTAAATAAATTCATGCTTGTTTGTTTCGTAATTATTTTGAATTACAGCATTGGTATAATAAGTCTTATTCTTTGTGAACAGACCCTGGCATGGGACAGCTAGTTGTTTTTTACTTGGCTAGAGATAATGGTTAGTGGTATAAAGTCAAATGTTGGCATTCTTTCAAGTGGCACGATGGTTTAAACATCACAGGATTACAAGTTCAAACTCGTACAATGCCAGGAGTTCCAGCATAACTGACTATTGTCTCTGCGTTGACAGATGAATTGCCCCTGTTTTCATCTAACAAATAAAAATAATTTGTTTTGTGATTTTTAATCAAATGTCTGGTTCCAGTCCTAACCTGACCTCAGCCCATATAGAGGATGTACGGATTTTCTTCAGGTACTCCTGTCATCTTGCACATTCCAAAGACATGCATCAGGTCAGCTGGTGTCTCTAAAGTGTTCAAGTGTGATTGTCTGTCTCCTGTTGCATGGCAAGACCCTGGACTCCTCCGATCCTGAAGAGAAAATCATTTTCTGTGTCAAATTTGGATTCATGCAATTTGTACAGCAGATTGTCTGTCTGATCCCAAATCACATGAATAGCCATTTGAATCATCTACATTTAGCCAGCACTTCCAGACAGAATTAGTTTGGGCTTTTGCGTTTTTGCGTCTCCCCTTCATTCATATATGCTGTATATATACTCTTTTGAAGAAGAATATTGTTTTGGGGATGAGTTCACAGCAACATTTGTGATGTGCAAACAAACACAACATGAGACTTCCTGAAAAAGAGTGAGGCTAAATAAATGCACATATAAAACGGTCTGTTTTATTGATGAGCCTTTAAAAAGTCTTTTGCTTCCAGTTGCTGAGTTACTTGTTTATTTATTTATTTTTATTTTCTTTTATTTATTGATAATACTTTTTATTCCACTTTGGTTCAGGACAGGTTGCACAGTCATACAGAATCAGGCATTAGATTCTTTTGGGTCTCTGTGTGTTTTTCTTACTCAAATACACTTTAATAAATTCTCCCTAAGTCATTTTTTATTCTCTCTGGGGAGCAGCCTGCAGATTTGTCTCAACAGAGGACGCATCGGGTTACCTGCTCTAAATAATTGATGCCTCGTCCTTCTCTCCCAGCCGTGGCTGAAATCTAAAAATATTCACTGTCTTGAGTAAATATGAATATTACTGGAGAAAGAGGCAGGCTCGTGGGGTGTGGAGGTGTGGACCACTTTGGTGGCTGCTCAGGCTTTGACACTGTTTAAGACTGCTGACACATTGTGTCCATACATGCATGTGGGCATCAAGTGTATAATGTATATCACTGTGAAGACCAAGATGGAAAGATTTGTATGAAATGGGCACAATTTGCTGGTTCCCATTTAAAAAAAAAAAAACGTTACTTACGTTAGTGGGGCAAAGGTTAGTTGGAGATGTAGAACTAATTAGCTGCAGTATTATTACGTCAGGGGGCATGGTAGGCAGTGGTTACTATGTTCACTTCACAACTCCAGTGTCCCCTGTTTGATCCCAACTTTGGCCTTGCGGTTTGCTTGTCCTCCTCGTGTTTGCGTGGATTTACTCCAGGTTCTCTGGTTTCCTCCTACATTACAAAGATGTTTGTTGGGTTACTTGGTGTTTCTAAAGTGCACTTACTGTGTAAGTGTCTGTATGAGTTTGTGCCCTAAGATGCACCTGCTTAGGGTTGGGTTGTTCCTGCATTGCATCCTGTGTTGCCAGCTAGGCACTGGGAATAAGTAGATAAGGCTACTATTTTCATAGAAATTCCTCATAATGATAGAAAGACAAGTGTTAAAGTGTTTGTGAGAGAGTGTGAGGGGTTGGGGGGGTGGGGGTTGGGGTTCTTGTAGTTATTCATGCTTTGACACAATTTTAGACCCCTGTTTTTTTTTCTGTGTGTATGTGTGTGTGTGTGTGCATGTGCGTGTGCATCTGTAATGGTCCATCTCCATTCTGTGTTAATGATGCAGCAAACCGAGGAAGGGTTAAGTGGTGTGTGGCTGAGGTTTCGCTGTACCTCCCTTAAATAACAAGCATCTTGCCCAGCAGGTACCTTTATCTGTTGTTCAGGCTTAAGAGTCTTCTGCATATTCACATGGAAGTGCCATCTAATGTGCATTGTCGAGAAAGCGTAAATGATGAGTGACCCTGCAGTCAAGCGCACTTAATACCTTAATAAATTATGCCCACTTTATTTTATGTTTATTGTCTGGCTAATACTTAAACCTGCATCACTAATATAGCTGTAAAAAAAATCATCCTATAAAAAGGGTAGGCAAACTGATTTTAATTAGAGATAAAATTAGAGGTGCACCAATTTTTTTGGCTGATTCCTATTTTTTTATATATGACCAGCTGATTTTGATTTCTGTCTAAGAATTTTAAATGACAGTGCATGACAAGTGTGGGCTAAATATGAAAGTCACAGCGTACTGTCTAGTGTATATGATATTCAAAATCTTACACTATGCCTTAGCACTCTGAGACCCTGCTCTGTAACTTAACATAGTTTTCCTGGACAATTAGTGTAGAAATACATGACCAGTGAGTATATATGGTATTCTTTCTACTTACTGATGTGATACTACCACTTTACATTTACATTTATGTCCTTTAGCAGAAGCCATTATCCAGAGCAATGTACAGTAGGTAAAATCTTAAAATGTAAGCAATTGTGGATTAAAGGCCTTGCTCAAGGACCCAACAGTAGCCTATTGGTGGGTTTTGAACCCTAAATCTACTCGTCTATACTCCAGTAGCTTAATCTCAGAGGCGACTTTACTACTTGGAATTTAAGCAATGCTAGTGCTCCACACTATTTAAAGGAAATATTGCTTATCAAAAATCTTGTTCTCCTGTTATTGATTGTTGTCTTGTTGAAAGGTAAACCTCCTGTCTATTTTAGCTGTCCAGAAAAGGGTCACATGTAGCATTAATTTTCCATTCAATCCTGACCAGTTGAACAGTTTGGTTTTTGCCAAACATACTGCTTGTTGTTCAGTGCAACAATTTAAATCTTGGTTTCTTCTGACCATGTAATGTTCTGCCACCCAGAATTAGAGCCTTCTAAGTGTGCATTGGCAAAGCACAAACAAGACTGTAACAAAAAACAAGTATTTCAATAGTCAATAGTGATTTTCTATTGGCCTTCCATGTGTGACATTTACACACATGCAGTAGCTAGTTTTAAGTGTTGTTTAATACAATATTCAATTCGCCTAGACTAACTGTTGTACAGGGGTTAGACAATGAAACTGAAACACCTGTCATTGTAGTGTGAGAGGTTTGTGTTGTATCAAGAGCCACGGTATCCAGGGTGATGTCAGCATACCACCAAGAAGGACGAACCACATCCAACAGGATTAACTGTGGACGTAAGAGGAAGCTGTCTGAAAGGGATGTTCGGGTGCTAACCCGGATTG
>JAUZSV010264149.1:0-12145 GCA_034780495.1 Parotocinclus cesarpintoi
CATTCTTATTATACGGCGTGGGGATATATTTATCCCGCATTCTGGGTCCGGCAAAAACACCACCACTGATCGTAACAGTTTTTCCTTGCCACTGTTGTCTTGGCTAGCTCAGTTTGGGGTGTGTTCAGATATCTGTAAAGCTGCTTTGACACAATGATCTGTATTAAAGTGCTATTTAAACTCATTTGACGTGAAAGGGAAAAAGCATAAGATAAATAAACATTTACCCCCCAAATAATGTATTATTCTGAAATAAAGAGTTTTGGAGCACATTTAGAATGTTCCGTGCAGATCATAGGTAATAGAGTTTACATTATAAAGTTCTCAATAAAGTTCTAACTGGGATTAGTTGGAATTCATTACCAAATGCATGTCAATCTTAACAATCTCGCTGTAAAAATGTTTTTTTTTCTGTGTTTTGTTTTAATCAACAAGAAATTGCAGTGTTTAAAATAAATTCCAGTGAAGTCTTGAAGTCTTATCTACCAAAAATGGGGCACTGCAGAAAAAAGTTTGGGAACCACTGAGTTAGGAATTCAGAAACAGCAGTTCTGATTTTAGTAGTGTAGAACCCTGGTCCCGCGTGGCTTAAGTGGCAGAACACTAATATTAACCAATCACTAATAAGAAACATTTCTTTACCGTGCCGGTATGAGGCGCTGTTGCGGGCAAAGCAAAACCGCATCAAACAGATAACCCTCTATTTGAAATTGCAGCGCGCCCTCTGGTGGATATATCTTGTACTTTTCTGACAAGAGAGAACGAACAGAAGAATCAAGACGATTAACTGAATAAAGTAATAATTATTTTATATGATGCCTACATTAACAACTTGGGAATAAATGAGTTTATGAAAGCTATCAATTATTGAACATTATATAAAATATACTACATAATGCAATTATTTAAAAATAAATAAAACAGAAGTATGTCAACAACGAAATAACCAAATCGATGAATGAATGATGGCAAGTCAATAATTAATACCTAACTGAATAAATGAATAGACACATTTTAGTCCAAACAACTAACTTAAATCATGAACGAATAATAAACGGAATGAATGAAGCTAAATAAATGAATGAATTAAATAAACAAACAAAAGAACGAAGGGTTGAATAAACAAATACATTTTAAAAATAAATGGACAAATGAAAGAACAGACTATTTTAACACAAAAGCTTTGCACAACACTACATGAAAAGTAAGAAAATAACCTGAGTTTATGAATTAATTTATTAACACTTTTCTTTTGCGTGTTTTATAGAGTACTTAAAGGAATTATAATGAATTATTTATACTGGTACTACAAGTATTTAAAAAAAAAAGCATTTTCTTGGTCTGAAATTGGTTTTATTCTTCTTTTACCGTGTTTTGCTAAATATAATAATGTAATTTGTATAATTTTTAAAAACGATTCATGTAGTTGTTGTACAAACCATTATGTACCCGCAGTGCCGTGGATCTTAAAAGACCTTTTGCTTCAAAATGGATTAGAAAGGTTTTTTAACCACATACTTTCATTTTTTTTACTTTAAGCAGCCACGATACCATGTACTTACTTGAGTAAAATATATAAATCAATATATAAGTAATATAAGCCAATATATAAGTACTTTTACTTAAATAAAGAACGTGTATTTCTGCCACCTCGTCGTATGTTGACATGAATAACGTTAAGCGAACAAACAATCAGTATTTAGATCAATAAATAATGACGAATGAATATTAAAACCGCACGCGCACTATACAGAATTATACAAATTGGTGATGTTTTCTTCATGCTTAATACTTTGATTTGATTTCTATACCAAACTTTAATTGAGATTACATTTGCGATCACACACACTGAGTAAAAGTCAATAAACTGGTACACGTTGTTCCTGCACGTCATGCATGTAAACAGCGCAGCTCGAGTTCAAGCCTTTTAAATTACATTAGCATGTAAGAGTTCCTAATGACTGTACCAGTGTCAGCCAATCACAGCACGTGTGAAAAGATCAAACGTCCTGTGCGCACAGACTGCTTTGGGCTCGTGCTCTGCTCACGCGTGCCCGCCCAGAGTTAGGGGAGCAGGGTCCGAGCGCACGTGCACGAAATCAAAGGAGATTAGAATGAAGGTTATGGGAAATATTCTGCAGTTTTTTTCCTCTTAACTCAAATTGGGTTAATCCGACAAGAGACTCCAAAGTCTGAATATTTGCTTGGAAACGTACATCCACTAGTCATTTAGCAGCTTTGAAATGTCCAATTAAGCACAAAATCTATTTTAGGCAAAACAGTGTACTTAGAATTTTGTGCCATACAAAGGTCTTAGGCCACCACTAGATTCTCTATAGCCTACCAGTGTTTTATTAATGTTATAATGACCATATATGATTGTTTTCCAGCCTCTTTATTCGAATACAAAGGAAAATTACAGCTCAAATACAAGGAATTTGGATGCAGTATAAAAGCCTGAAAAAAGAATCAGAAAAAGCACCTGTATGCAAGTACTTAGTGTGATCTCCCCTTACACTCGGGCAATAGCAGCTTCTGGCAGCTTCGTTTCCAAGAAGAGCCATCCTTCAGGAGTGCTCTTTTTGGAAGGGAAGTGCCTGAGAAACTTTTTCAGAAGGAGAATAGGGTAAAAAGCTAAGATATGCTAAAACTCTCTGAGATTGGAGTAAAGATCAGATGATTAGAGGGTTATGAAGTGACTAATTCATGTTTTTTGGAACCAATAGTTGACAATGTCCTTCCTTTAAATAAGGCAGAAAGCAGACGCATTTTCTTCCCAAATTGGAAAGTCAATCTCAAGAGCACAATCACTCATCCCACCCCAGACGTTCATGTTCAGGCGACTTTTTCTTCCTTCTACTTTGACACATTTGCTCTAGACCTACACTCGGTCCACAGACCTATGGTGTGACAGTATTCAGCACTCATATACATTATTTATTTTATTACTAATTTAAATTTTATTATTAATTTGTTATTGATTTAAATTATTCACCTAATTTAGCTATAATTCTTATACTTTTAAGTATTTATTTAATTAACATCTAGGGCACCCATGGAGGATGTGTCCCCTGTTGAGTCTTGGTCCTCCCCAGGTTTCTTCCTATCACTTTCCGGGAGTTTTTTCTTTCCACTGTCGCCCTATGCTTGCTCAATTTGGGATTGGTCTTTTAAGATAATGTAATATTGTAAAGCTGCTTTGAGACAATGTACCATTGTAAAAAGCGCCATATAAACAAAATTGAATTGAATTGAATATACAGAACTTGTGCAAAAGTCTGAGCTACAGTAGGTTTGGGGAGAAGATGAATGTGAGAGGAGGTAGCTATGCAAGAGGTTACTAATGTCCTAAGGTGAACACCTAAAGTAGTGGTGTGTGTGTGTGTGGCTTGTAATTTGACTCAGAAGCTGCTGACACCACGTTTTCTCAGGTCACTGAAAAACATGCTGGAAGGTTGTCAGCTGCTTTAAATCATCCCTATATTTGTGAGAGTGTGAGCATGAAGGTGTGAATATGTATTTCCCTGTGATGACTCGGTCTATAGTGTTACATTCAAAAATAGTATAATAACATCTTAATCTATCCTAACTAAGTAAAGTGAGCGGGTCAAAATGCACTCTCATAATCTTAACATCAGACTATTAAAAATAAAATGTGTTCACTGATTGGAGACTCAACGAGAAGAGTAGGAACTTTTTTATATTAGACATTTACAGAAAGGACATCACCTTACCCTGAGACAAGACCAAGCCCAAAGACTGAGACAAGACAGAAAGCACTCGTTTATGGTCTCAACACTAGTTATGAGTCATGTGTGAACTTGGCTTTAAGGAACAGTCCGGACCTCGCTGGCTCCCACTTCTGCCATAGTTGGGTCCCTGAGCAAGACCCTTAAACATTTACTGACATTAACATTTACTTCATTTAGCAGACGCCCTCCCCAGAGCGACTTACCACTGATCCAGTTTTAGTCAAGTAATGGTGGGTTAAGGGCAACTGTGGCAACTGTGGCAGCTTGACAGAGGTGGGATTTGAACCCTGTACCACCAGGTCCAGAGTCCAGTACCTTAACCGCTAGGCTACTGCAGTCCACAATAAACCACAATTGCTTGGATTGTAAGACTGTATGAATTGTCGCTCTGGATAACGGCGTCTGCTAAATGACATGAAAAAATTGGGACCTCATTAATACAGTAGAATAGAATAGAATAGAATCTTTATTGTCATTCTACCAAAGGTACAACTAAATTGTAAGCAATCCCTGAACAGTGCAAAAAAGAAAACATAAGAAAGACAAAAATATACAAAATATGACAAACATATATTAAATATGCACAGAAATGTATTGCCCAGAAAGAAAGTATTGTACTAAATATTGCTAAATAATAGTTAAAATAAATAAAATCGACATAGATACTAATATTTTAAAGAAAATGTAATTATATGAAGAGTATATGAGAATATCACACACAACATCAGAGAAAAAAAGTAGTCTTTCCAGAAAGTAGGGGGTTATCAGTCAAGCTGAAAGCTGGAGGGAGCAAATGGTGGCTGTAAAATTTAGAAGTCAGTCCAATGTGAGGTTGGTCGGGTGGCAAAGGATTTGTGACCTGAAGCCTAAACTGGTTACTCATTATATACAGGTTACTGCTGCTTTACTATAAACAACATCTGATAAGGTACAGCTGCTTTGGCATAAACACACACCAACAAGCTATCAACTACTTAGCTACACACATCTCAGGTTATAAATAATACTTTTAGCTGTTAAATTAGATCACAGCATAGTACTTTTTATGTTGCCTATATGTATATATATATATTGCTC
The DNA here is from genome assembly GCA_034780495.1 of Parotocinclus cesarpintoi. Classification (NCBI taxonomy): domain Eukaryota; kingdom Metazoa; phylum Chordata; class Actinopteri; order Siluriformes; family Loricariidae; genus Parotocinclus; species Parotocinclus cesarpintoi. The sequence goes on from JAUZSV010264149.1 coordinate 4,830, forward strand.
ACAAAAATGAGGGGCTATTTCAAAATGAATATGAAAAGAATTAACAAGAACTGCTGGATAATCTGATCCAGTCCATGCTTCATCAATGTCAGTGTGTTTTGGCACTCTTGACACCCTACTGAACACTGAATGTGGGGGCACTTTGGTCCAGTCTGACATTCTTCTGTTCACCCCCATGATTGTATCACTTACTTATCAATCACAATTAATCTAATTTGCGTTATCGAAAAACTGTGACTTTTCATTTGCTTTTCTGATGATCTTATTTGACAAAATGAAACAAACACTTCTTTTTTAATTGCTTTATATTCATTTTTAAATATCCTCTCCTTTTTGTGAGCAGTGGATATATATGGAACCAATTTGTATATATTTAGCTCTGATCTTCTGATCCTGCGTATTTTAAATCAAAACCTGAGCAAGGACAGAAAGCTTATTCATTTGACACCCACAGCAGAATAAACACCAGCGTGTAACCAGCTTTCATTTTAACCTGATCTCATCCTTCAGCAGGATCTGTTTGTTGTTTGGAGCAATTACTGACCGGTCAAAACTGGAACGATGGACAAAAGAATTCCTCTGTGGGTTTTTTAGCAATGGCGAGGTAATACTGTGGTGGTTATGCTCTCTGATTGGTTTAAGGGTTAAAATACTGCATATATCTTAGCCCACAAAAAACACTGGAAAAAAAACATCCTCAGAAATAATTGCCTAGATCTGTGCATGTATAAAACGGCAAAAAGAAGCCCTGACCCAGAGCTGCACTCTCATTATTGTTCATTATTGGTTCCTTGTGATGCCTGGTTTGAGTTACAAACGTGTTTTGGCTACAAACACCCAGACGAAGGAGAAAGGGTGTTCCCTGAGTTTGACCAATACTGATGATGAACTTCTGGCTATGCAACTAAAACATATTTACTCCTACACCCACACACTCACAACCTCTAGACCAGTTTGTTTCTGGGCAAGCCATTTGAAGTGATAGCACAAATGAAATCTGGCCTTTAGATGCTGATGCTCATAATTAAAGCGGACGCTTTCGATATTCACTCCTTCATGCATTTTCAGGAGCGATGTTGGATTTTTGCCTAGCCACTCCCCACGTCTGGACAAACTGCCCTTGGTTATTCATCAGTCCAGACCCCAAGACAATGTTTCTCATTTGGGCAAGTCAGGATTGAACAGGTTTGGAGACAATGGACCTAGACTGAAGGCCTAGTGCATACACAAATGAAAAGAGACCCACGAGGGTATATAATGTGAACGGGAAAGAGGATGTGACAGAGAACAAGAGGTGACAACTGACCCACAGAAGAAGAGCGATTCAAAAAAGAAGAATGGCTAGAAACATCAGACTCTACCTACCAGGTAAGTGGATAATATTTTATTTAGGAATACATTAATTTTTTCCTCATCTTGATGTGGTTGCAATTTCTTTTGTCAAGTCAAGTCAAATGTATTTATATAGCACATTTTACAATGGTCTCAAAGCAGCTTTACAATATTATATTATCATAAAGGCCAAAACCAAATTGAGTAAGCCTAGCGTGACAGTGGCAGGAAAAACTACCTAAAACTTAGGAGGAACAAGACTTAAAATTGAGATAGATGTTAGATGTTTATCAAAATAACTACGTTTGTATTAAAAGCAAAAATATGCACATCTGCAATTATTTTGTTCGATACACAGTCACTTTAGGATTTTTAGTCCTCAGTGGGAAGTCCTTGAAGGCATATCGTCCCCTAAATACCGAAAAAGTCTTCAGTTGCTTCTTTTTGTCCTACAGTGACAGTCCTGATGTGCATCCTCATCTATTCCGATGCCGTCAATTTGAATGACCTGCTGGATAGAGCCTCCCAACTCTCGGACAAGCTGCACTCCCTCAGCACCTCCCTCACTAATGATCTGGTGAGTAAACCCACAGAATAGTTCTCTGATGCTTGATGATGATTAGTCTTACAATTGCAAAGTCATGATAATTTGCACCCAGCTTGATTGCAAACTTATAAATGGTTCCAATTGCCACTGCTTTTTTCAAACTCCTTATCCCTGCTTATTAAAACTGCATACTGTATTGACTAATTTGTGTTTTTAAAAGATAGAAGTCAAGGCAAATAAATGAATACATTTATTAGTAGTATTTATATTTAGCATTTGCATTTAGCAGGCAGCTGATACCTTCTTACAACATAAGCTCACAGGGATAATGGGGGCAGAATTTTAGTGATAGAATGTAATCCCTGGCCCTAGACCCATAATCCAGGACTGTTTATTATTTATTTATTTATGTTATTTAGCAGATCTTATCCAGAGTAACTTACAGTTGATATAGTCATACAATCCAAGCAGTTTTAGGTAAAGGGCCGTGTTCAAGGACACGACAGCGGCAGCTTGTCAAAGTTGGGATTTGAACCATGGCCCTTCTGGTCTAGTACATTAAGCACTAGGCCACCACAGTCCCACTGCACAGTCTATATGATGCTGCCTGTCAAAGGTGTCCTCACTTTTTCGTTTCTATAACTTTCTGCTGCAGGACTCTCACTTCCCACCAGCAGGGGGAAGGCTCATGAGACCATCCATGTGCCACACTTCCTCACTCCAGATACCCAACGATAAAGACCAGGCCCTCAGAGTGCCGGTAAGAACACTAATGTTTACATTTAGCAGATGCTCCATATATTTCAAAATGAATATGAAGCGATTAAAAAAGTTTGATTGAATAGTAAGCGATATATTCATGGGGGTAAACAGAAAAATGTCAGACTGGACCAGAGTGCCCCCACATTGACTGTTCAGTAGGGTGTATGGTCACCCCAGAGTGTCATAACACACTGACAGTGATGAGACATGGATAGGATGAGATTATCCAGCAGTGCTAGTGGGATCCCCTTTTCATCTTCGATTTTTTGTGAGCAGTGTATATATGTATATATTTGTTTAAATGATCACAGCTGTATTCTCTGTTCTTCTCTGTGTTGTAGGAGAACGAGCTGTTGTCTCTGGCTCGCTCCCTTCTGATGGCCTGGTCAGATCCTCTGGCTCTGCTCTCATCCGAAGCAACCAATCTGCCTCATCCTGAACGCAACGTCATTAACAGTAAAACCAGAGAGCTGCAGGACCACAGCAGCAGCCTGGGGGCTGGCCTGGATCGCCTCGTCCACAAGGTCTGTGACAATTCCCTTTGTGTGTGTGTGTGTGTGTGTATTGTTTAGCAGGACTGACTAGAATTCAAATCCAAATTACTGGATTGTGGAACATCAGAGATACCATCTGAACACCTCCAGTTTTAATAAATTATAGTCATACCTCCATATCTGTGGGTACTGTCCCTGTTAAACAACATTTAGTTTATATTCCAAATAGGACAATACAGTCAAAGACCAGTTCGTTTCCCTGACTGATGTAATTCCTAGGATCTATTTCTTACCTCTTTGCCTTTTCTCCCTCTTTGCCATCACAGTTGGGCCCATCATCCGAGTCTCTGTTCACGCTGCCCTTCTACACTAACGACCTGGGCCAAGACAACATCTCTCGCCTGGTCAACTTCCATTTCCTCCTGTCCTGTTTCCGTAGAGACTCCCACAAGATTGACAGTTTCCTCAAAGTCCTCCGGTGCCGAGCATCCAAGATGCTGCCCGAGATGTGCTAGAGGAAGATGGAAATGTAGACAGCTTTTTGACTCTGAATGTTCCTTTATGCTTTGTAATGCCTTTCATACTTGAATAATCCAGTCAGAGCAGGGCCGGTGTAAACCTTTTCCTGTGATCTTAAAAAGATAAAATAAAGCAAAGACTTTCTCAAATGTCAGGGGACAAAAAATTAAGGGATATTTTATTTTGAAATAATTTTTCTAAACAGTATGCCTCCTGATGATAAACAAATGGACTTAGAGACGAGTTAGGAAGCTACCGATCACTCGTTTTGCTGGCTATAGGGCTTGTATTTGCACTTTGGATGCCTTCAGTGTATTTATGGAAGTACTGATGTAGGTGTTTTTCTTCATCTTTTCTTCATAAATCTAATGTTCAAAACACCAAACTGTCAATAAACTGTAATGCATTCTAAAAAAAAGCTTGTGTTTTATGTTACTTATGCTTTTAACTCTAGTTTTGCCTCCGGGGCAAAAATATCCCTTATATTCCAGGATAATTTTTTTTTTTTTTTTAAGTAGAGGTGTTTGATGAACACATATTCCATTGACTTCTCAATCATAGAAAATAATTCACTTGACTATGAGCACTTAAAGTGTAAAAACACTAAACATGTTCTTGACTGATTTGGAAAAATTAATCATCACAGATACTGGTTTATGCATTAATAACACGTTCCTAGACCTGCTGGTACCACCACAGTGCTGCTCCGTGTCGTTGTGCGCTCTCTACTGACAAACCAAACCAACTACACCAAAAGTGTATGTAAAAAAAAGTTTAAGATTCCTTCAAAGAGTTATACCGCTGCCTGAAATATACTGCTCATAGAAATTAGGGGATATTCTTAATAAAATATTCCCTAATTTGTGAGCGGTACATTTCTGTAGAAAAGCGGATTGAGCTCAAAGTTAATGAAGTTTGATTACAGTGCTGACAGCTAACCCTTTTAATAGCCAAATAGTCGAGCTACAAAACTGGTCACCACAAAAGCCTGTTTTACATGACTTGTTCAAACTAAATTTTTTATTCTCATAAATTCCGCACAGAAAATCATGCTTCATTAAAATGGATTTATGAATGAAAGGGGTAAGGTTCAAAGACGTGTCTTCCAAGAAGTCTGAGCACTGCCAAGCTGCCCAAATTGGGCTCTTAAGCAGGAACCTTTACCCAACATCGTTTCAAGTGACTCCCGATAGGAGCAGCTGCTAAATGACCAGGGCCCGAATTTATCAAACTTCTTAGCGTGGAATTTTGGACTTAAGTGCTGAAATATTCTTAGATTTGCTCCTAATCACAGAGTTAAGTGTAAGTGCCAGTTATTAAAACTCTGAAGTCTAAGAATCACTTGTACTCTCCCGAAAAGTTAAGACTGCTCCAGAGGTCTCTTAAGTTGTTAAGAGTCGCCACCGGGGGACAGAGATGGCACTGAGAAGACAGAGACGCGTAGCACAGCCTAGCACCTGTTTAAATTTGTCACCAACAAATAAATGATTGCAACAACATGAAGTCTTGTTTTTATTCGGATTATTTATTAACAATGTGAATAAAGTGTTTTATTTCAGACATTCTTCACAAAAATAATAACTGCACCATTCTTAAGTTAAATGTGAAAGTATTTCAACATTTTTAAACTTTGATCTTGAAATTTCTCAGGAAATAATCTTAAACTTGAAATCCGATGCAGTGATTGGTTCTTGTCGGGGGTTTGGAAATGACGTCATCCCAGAATTAATTTTGCAGCACTGACAGGTGTCGTAAATTACCTCTTAGACTGACACTTAAGAATTACTCCTACACTTCGCTTAAAGTGAGACTGAGAGGCTTAATAAACAATTTTAGTCTCAGCTTTTAACTAAGAATAATTTTAGACTTTAGTTTATTCTAAGCAGCATTCTTAGAGGAGAAATTTTAAGAAGTTTGATAAATACAGGCCCAGATCTACAACCTTCCATAGTTGTACAGCCGGATTCAGGTGTCATGAGACAGCCTACAGGATAGAGGTGGCAAATCTGGTGACGTAAACAAAAGAGATTATTATCAAGTCAAGGCAGATTTATTTATATAGTGCTTTTTACAATGGAGCATTGTCTTTAATGAGTTTTCCAACATTATATTATCCAAAGCCCAAACTGAGCAAGCCTAGGGCAACAGTGGAAAGGAAAAACTAAATCTAAGGAAAACTCAAAAAGGGAACCATCACTCCTTAATTAGAATATTATCTGTAATTGCTTTCCATATGTGGATTATTTTGTTCATTGAACCGCTGCCAGACGATTGGCACGTATCAGGTATAGTACAAGTGTTCATAATCAATTACTTGGTTATAATTTTTGTGAGTTGAATATTTAATTATTAATATCCTTTTATTATTAATATTCTAGCTACATGGCATAAAGTGTCATTACTATTTTCCCATTAAATTTATTCTTTACTTACAAATACCTCCTTATAACTGCAGATAAACTTTACATGTCTATTATTATTAATCTACTTTATATACAAATGCCACTTTTGAATAAAACTGACATGATCCTATATTACTCTGGCACAGTTAATCATTCCCCCATCTGCTAACCTGCTGGTAGTACAGCTTCTTAGGCTGCCGAGGTTTGAAAAACTGCAGAAGGTCTCGGAGAGTTCCTTCATAGTTGTGCCTGAGAGGGTTTCCGGGGCCGTCTCTATAGCTGTCAAACAGGATGGGTAGGAAAAGAGGGCAGAACTGAGACAATGACAGACAACAGAAGTGAATCGCTAAAGAAATTAAGGCAAGATTTAAGCACACATACCCCTGGGACTTGAAGAACTGTAAGAGCATAGGGTCAGTGTTTAACCTCTGTGCTACAGTCTTTGCAACCTAGAAATAACAACATTAAATATTAGCTTTGAGTTACAATGATACTTGAAAGTTTATGAATCATGACAAGATATTCTAAGGTTCTGCATATCTACACTGTTCGCACAAAAGAGGATATTTTATTGGGAATATTTCATTTTGAAATATCATCCAATTTTTGTGTGCAGTATATGACCTAAAACATCAGATTATCACACTTAAAGATACACGATCAAACAAAAAGGACAAAGATGTTAGACTTCTCATTGAGGAACATGATCCAATATTACATATCTGTGAAAAGCAAAAGTAAGTGAACCTAGGAATAGCATGTTAACTTGGAGGTTAGGTTAAGCTCTGTCCTTACAAAGACGAAAACTGTATAGCTTTAGAAAGAATTTCCGTAAAGACAACATATTTAAAAAATAAAATATATTAAAAAAAAGGTTTTCAGAAAAGATGCACGTTTTGAAATCTTTCCACTATGGGACCATTTTCAAACATGATGATGGTGCCGGAGTTGTGCAGACAACACTTATTCAATAAAATACTTTTGCAGGTACACCTAACCTTGTCCCTGTTTAAACAGGGCATTTGAGTTCGGTGTTTTTAATAAATCAGATGACTATAAATTTTTTGAGCATTTTTTTGTATACAAGAACCTGGATTTAATAAAAGTTATAAATAACATTTAGATGACCACAGAAGTAAGAGTCAATAATGCTCACCAGGCCCTAAATCACAGAACCATCTCTGAAGAGTTTGGACTCCACAAACCCAGTCAGACAGATGTGTACAAAAAAGGGGAAATTCAATGCTGTAATATTCCACA
>JAUZSV010264253.1:0-12145 GCA_034780495.1 Parotocinclus cesarpintoi
GTGTGTGTGTGTGTGTGTGTGTGTGTGTGTGTGTGTGTGTGTGTGTGTGTGTGTGTGTGTGTGTGTGTGTACGTACAAATGTGTTCTTGTTTAGTGGATGAAATAAATATACTGCTTACAAAATTTAGGGGATACTTCAAAATGAAATATCCCATATTTTTTGTGAGCAGTGTAGTATGCATTTTCCATCTCAAGTAACCTCTGCTATCCTGTCCCAACCCCTCCCTTAGCATTCAGACCCTCCCCCAAAAAAGAGAATTCTTTTATCTCTTAATGTACAAAATAAATGGTCTCATCGACCTTCAGCCCCTCCCTTTATAACCCCCTGCTTTCCCTTTAGCCTCATCAGAGCTCATCATGCTTTCTGGTCAGATCTTCTCCGTAATTGGTGGCTTGGCTCCCAACAAACATGTTCCAGTTATCCAGAATCTCTTTCTTGGTCATTTTGTCATCCTGATTTGTCGCCCAACAATTACGTTGATCGAAGATAATTTGAAGTCCGTTACCATTCGGCGATGTTGGTTAAATTAGGGGGGTAGGGGTAGGGGAGAAAGAGGGAGATGATTGCTTCGATTAGTTCATGATTCATGTAAATTACAGATATTGTAATTTGGGATTGATGTGGGACTGATGGATAACGGGATGTACTTACGTTATCCTTGTCAGTCTCGTGGATAAGATGTTTGGCCTCGTTGTCAGCGTGATCAACTCCTCCAGGAAGGATCCACTGACCGACTTCATCGGCGTCAAGGACACCATCCTAATCAGACCGTAGAGAACATTTGTACCAAATTCCAGCATCGTGATACTACAGAATTCAGGAAACTAGAGTTTGTGTGACTCTGAATTAATGTTAGTGTTTTAGTCATTCAGAAGGGAGGCCCCATCATAAAATGTGGACTACCTGTTTTTATGTATCACGTGATACACATTTTACCGGGATGCAGTTTGATAATGTTTGCTTTCAGACAAAGGGGAGAAACTGAAAATGCAAACCTTGTTGATGTCTCTGTACTCTGAAAACTGTTTTCTTTCAGTCGATACCCAGTCAGGTTCGTTCTCACCCTCCTCAGGAGTGTACATGTCCCCTACAAGCCAGAGAAACGGGTAAAAAAATAAGATAAACCCTGGTGATGTTTATATGATAATTCCTTTATAATTAAGTTTACCAGTTTACCTATGTATTCCTCCAGGCTGACTTTTCCATCACCATTCTTGTCAATATCCTCTAAGGTTTCCTGTTGAAAGAAAGCAGAAAAGAACAAATTATCACTTCTAATGTAATACCTATAAAAGTAAGTGGTTGGGGGCTGTTAGTAAATAAAGGAGGTACATTTTACAATGATTTTTTTTTTAAACCCCAAACAAGACTTAAACATGTTTTTGTTTTTTTGGGAAAGATATACGTGATTGTCCAAAGTAACGGTTAAAAATGCACTTTAAACCTTTAAATTAAAATCTGACTATTTATTCATTCATTCATTCATTTAACTATGAAGTCAAAAACGATTTTAAAAAAATGATTTACTGTAGAAATTAGGCCAGGTTCAGGTCTACTCAATAATTCTTTATTAATTTTTTTTAGCAAATTTCTATATGTATGTAAATGTTTACAAACTCCACTTCTGCCAAGTGATGGGACAAACCATAGCACTGCAACTTTTTGTAGCACTGAATCATTCGAACAACAAGTTGTTACAAAAATTGATTTGGTGTGTTCCAACTCAAAACTGTGCAACGTCTGCGACATCTGCTGGCCAGATTTGTGCAAGTGCCTCAAACCCTATAGACAGCAATTAAAATTTAAGCTAAAATAAAAAAATTTGCCAAAAATACGAACTGTTATTCTTGTACTTTCAACTTAGTACCATGAGATTACTTCTTTTAAGACCAAATTAATGGTTTGTAATTAATTATTTCAGCAACTATGCCAACACTGAAATTCTAGAATTAAAATGTCAATAATTTCAATATGCTTCCTGCTGAGTTGTTTTAACTCTAATTTTAAATTGGATTTTCTCCCCTATTTCTCATGGATCTGATGGCTGCTTCGCTGTGTCTCACCTGCACAACAACATTCTTCATATAGTCAAACTCTTCTGGGTGGAGAAAAGCGGTGAACTCCTCTCTCGTAGCAACACCATCACCGTCTTTATCTGCTACTTTGAATCGTCTCTGGTCTCGGTTATGCATGGCCTGGTAGCTTTCCCTGTCTTCTAAATGCTCAGAGTCGTCATCTGGGAGAGAGACATGAGTAACATCAGCAAGAGTATTAGACCACCTAAGCACTTGTGTATGAGGTGATTTGTACTGAGGGGACAGGTAGAGTTGGTGTTGCTGGAGCCATGCTCGATCCCTCCTGTACTGACTTTTTTGTGACGTTTGCATGTTTGTGCAGGTTCTTATTCAGGTACACTGGTATTCTTCTCACGTGTCGATAGGTGGTTAGGTCCACTAAATTCCAAAGGCTGCTCCTCAAGGGTCTCCAGACATTTTCAAACCAGTTGTAAGACAACTCTAGTATCAGTCAACCAAGGGGAATCTCTAAATTGCTGTAAATGTAAACATTGGCCTCTGTTTATAGATTATTCAGATTATATAGATTATTATAGTTTATAGATAGATTCAGGTAGCTGGAGATTTGGACAGCACTTTGATTTGGATAGCAGTAGTTATGGATAGTGAGATATGATAGCTATCTTTGCTATGTTAGGAAACATTTTCCAGGCAGCCCAACAGAATGTGTCTTGGTTCTCTGTAGCGTTGTAATGTTTAGGAAGGTTTTCCTGACCACAGACACCAGCCGGATCATTATGGGTTTTAAGCTTAAGTCTCTGTAAAACTGTTTGGAGAAGATGTTCTGTCACAAAAGGATTGTAATATACATTTGAATTCAAATTCTGAATTCTGGGGCCTACACTAGGATAAAGCTCTTACAACAATTATCTTTCTTATATTTCTTGTAGTTTAGAAAATGTTTTGTTATATTCCTATAGCCTAACTTAAGCTTACCAAGGAACGTTCCATAAGTAGTGTTCTTGTACTCCACCCAGGCGATCTTGTCGTCCTTGTTCTGGTCGTATTCTTTCCAGTTCTTGTCCACATTCTCCTCGATGTACCTCCTCTGTCTGTGCTTGATCCAGTGGTGAAGCTCAGCGTGGCTGACAAAGCCATCCTTATCTGTGTCGATGCGATCCACGATTTTCCTAAAAAGCCAAAAAAAAGGCATTACATCATGGAGTATAAGAAATAACAAACCAAAGCATGCTGTTTTATCCCTGCTTATCCTGCTCAGGGCTGCAGAGTGACCTAAAGCCTATCCCAAAATTCACCGGGAACATGCATAACCCAGACTAGGGGTCCATTCCAGCAGGTGGTTCTTAACAGTTAACCGCAAGAACTTGCATTGAAAATATAGTTCAGCCTTTGAATCTTAACCCATTTATCTAAACCCACATAAAGTTCAGGTTATGAATAGTTTGTGTAGTCATGTTTGTTGCCTTTCTATGCCTTTCTAAATGGAGCAAATTGAACAAAGTCGCTACATCGTTTTGCACAATTTATGCATAGATCGTAAAGTATACTGGGTAAAAAATCTAGCATAAAGCATGTGTGTGAAAATACTTGGACACACCTCCTCAAATCACTAGTGTTTCATGTTAAATCCTCAGGTCATTGTAACGGCATCAGGTTCTGGGCTGCCCTCTGTGCCACCACCTAATTTTGTGTAGTCTGGGGGGGGGGGGGGGTGTGATGTTTCAGCTCACCAGAGTTGTGACAGCTGAATCGGATGTCCTCTCCAAATCAGCACATTACATCATTCAGCTTGTGACACTGTCTGATGCTCAGTCTTTGAATCCATAACCTTCTTGCTAATAGGCCAGTACCTGGTATCTCATCTCTATTCCTAAACACTCCTATAACATTACATAAGATCTAAAAACGTTTAAAAATGGCTCGTTACTGCTCAGTATCAGGAGTAAGTCATACTTCAGATTCTCTTCTTCCTACTGTTGAGCGAGATGAGATTGGTGGAAAATAAACGGCAGAACTTTTTTCATCTTAAGAACTGTAGGTCTTTAAGAAGTATTTATCCATACCCTAGCCGTGCCTTGCTTTCCTCAGGGGTCAGCTGGTCAAATGTTTTAGCCTCCTCTTTGCCCAGGAAAGCCTCGTGGTCGTACTGGAAACTGTGTCCATCATCGTGGGCATTGTCGCTGAGGTCGCGCTGGTGGTGCACACGTTTTTCCTGAGGGGGCACAGCTAGGGTGACTCCTAAAAGGAGAGAGAGGAGGAGCAGCTGCATTTCCTAGACAGAGACAGAGGTAAGCACATTGTATAAAAAAACAATAAGAGGCTGATGCATGGAACATTCTACAAAACTAGTGCTCAGTTAAAACGTTTAAACATCAAAACAATTCTTATTAAACATTAGGCCAGATGTTTTCTATTGCTTGTTTCTCGGATGTCCCTACTAAAGGATCTACTCAGGAGTGAGGGAAAAAAAATACAAATAAATTTATTAGCGCTTTTTAATTTATCAATGACTATGTGGAATCAATACAAGGAAGGAGGAAGAAATAAATAAATTATTTATAAAATAATTATTTTGAAATAAAATTTATTTAACCTACAATTAAATTAAAGTGAATCTGGAAAAAAAATAAAATGAACAGAAGAAAGCGGTTGGCTCTCCATCGGAGGGCGGAAAAAGATAAAAAATAAAATTGTCTTGTTTTTTTTTTTTTCAAATTTCAACCATTGGTGCTGCGGTGGATCCAAGAGATACCAAAAATTGTATTTGTCAAATATGATGATCGGCGGGTCCGCAAAACAAGCAATCAAAAAAGTCTGGCCTTAGATATGTACGGTACAGTGATTATGGTCGATATGGTAATAAGCTAAACATATACAAAATAATTTATATGGTTTCTGTCCAACCCTAAAGGTATATAAAAAAAAATAGATTTGTAAAAAATTTACATTTTTAATCATTGTTCTTTTTTTTTTACTTATTTTAAATTAAGCTTAAAAATGTAGTATATTTTTGTTTTATTTTTTAAATGCATGCAAGGGTACCAGCCCCTGCTAAACCACCTCCCTCCCCCAAGAACTGCCACATACTCAAAAGGGGTCAAAACTCTTCCTACAGAAACACCTAGAAAAGTTTTGAGAGAAGACAAACATTTTAAAACGGTATATAAATCTAAAAAGAAAACAGACTGTACTGTTACCGGACATTTGAACCTACAGTACGTGATCTGATGCAATATACACATCGCAAAATATTTTAAGGGGAGAAAACAAACACGTTTCAAATTGTTTTGAACTGGATGCAGACTGAGGTACACCCTGAACCTGGGATCCATAAAAGCTTTATAAAAGAACACAGGCCCTCAGGAGCAGCCTTTTCCAGCTGACTCATCAGATTAGATCCAGTTATAGATACAGATATGGACACCCCCAGTCAAACGATGTTGATTTTAAACATCGTGTAAAGATGCTAAACGAACTTAAGCTAAACAAAGTCCAGTTGATTTTATTTATAGAACACCTACATGCAAATGTTTGGGCACCTCTCCAGACATGCCCTCACTACTGTAAGGTCTAAGGTAAATTGCTAATCATGGGTAACCGTGAGGAATTATCATATTTAGTATTCCCTGCGAAGGTCAAATTCAGATTCTTCTCATTTTTTCCAAAACATGTTAGTCAAAGGATCCCAAACTTCTATTTAAGGCACATGTCAAGTCTTTTACATTTTAGTTGGTTTCTAAACCTTTTTCTAGTTTAAAAACTGAATTCTGATAAGGTAGTAATTCTGGTAATGTAGAACTATAAATCACAGCCTGGCACTCACATAAATTTAGTTATCTTACCAACGCATAATATATAACCCTCACAAAAAACAAACGTATAATCGTGGTAATATTCAGAAATATGAAGTTTTAATCGTGTACAGTATAACTAACTAATCCTAATGATGCTGCACAGTAAACGCCCATTTAGAGTTTTACACAAACGCAACTACTCAACCACGCATTATACAAATAATTGGTTATTCTTTATCTGTACGCAAAGCACTTTTTTTAGTTCAACAAACTTACCAAAAGTCCTGAGCTTGTAACTTTCTCCGAGAAAGTGAGCTTTTTTTTCCTCTGCAGAATCGCGACGCGTTGGCACTCTACCTCTTTAAACGCGCTATAGACGGGGCGGGGCCTGTTCGTGGAATCGCATACTGACAGCAAAAGTGACCAATCGTGGCGGCAAAGAGGGCGGGACTTATGGAAATTGTGAACGCGAATGGCTCGGAAACGCCACGTTGACACGCGAACGCGCTTCTAGGCTCTGTAACAACTTGAATGTGGCGTGATCGCGCATTCTCCGAACAAATCCGAAAGATGTACTATTCAGAGTTAATTTGGGAGTCGATTCCCTATATGTTTAACTTGAAATTCTTCCATAACAGGACATTTATTCTGAACGAAACAGCTTGGCCTTGTTGCACATCGGTAGCTAATTATGTTTGTCTTTTAACGCTAGCTCTAAACAGAACAGGAGGATTATGAGGAGAGGAAACTATAAACCCCTGTCCCCAGTTATGTGTGGGGACAAAGTCACAAAGTGATTGATCCATGTAAATAATCAAAATACACTATTCAGCAATACACAATCACATCAAAGATGCCCAGACGTTTTCTTGATGTGATCTGTGCCAAGTATAAACAACAGTGTTGCAAATGAACACAGTTTTCATCAAACCATGTCAACATCTTCCTACAGGAATTGCAAAGACATAAGACAATATCATACAGAGGAACTTTGCATCTGTGGGTGGTACGTGCTCGCTGTAGCACTGTTGCCTTACAGCAAGAAGGTTCTGGATTTGTTCCCAGCTGGAGTGGTCTGGGTCCTTTCTGTGCAGAGTCTGCATATCCTCAATGCGTTTGTATACTCCTACAGTCCAAATATGTGCTTTAGGTTAACTGGAGTCTCTAAAATGCCCCTAATGCAGGAGTGTGAATATGATTGATAAGCACAGGCTCTACCACAAACCTGATCAGGATTAAGTGGAGAAGACAGTGAATAAATGAAAGACCATGTATTTGGAACGGTTTGCCACTAAACCTGGAAACTTGGAACTATTTAAATGTATTTAAAAGACTTGCTAAAGATTACAACCATCTGTTTTTGACTGCGATTTCTTAATTGACACCACATTCTTCTTATCCCCACTTATTTCATCTTCTTTCAAAATATAATCTTCTTATCCCCTCTTTATTTAAAATATAAGGCTAATTTAAATGGGAAAGTGCCTAGTACATGCACTGTAGGCTTTTTAAACTTACCCTGCAATGTTTTTCCTCTGTGTACCAATGTTTTATATATGATCCATTGTGAAAATAGAAATGAGAGAAATATAAGAACACTGAACAGGTATGTCATGTTCATTTTTGTGTACAGGGAAACTGTTAATGCGCAAATGTTTGTAAGAAGTAAACTGAGAGATTAAATTAGATAGTTACATGACATTAAATATTGGGATTGGGTGGGGTTGAAGTTGCTTGACAAGGCTGATGGCACCAGGAAAGAAGCTGATGTGATGATGCTGTCTTGGTGCAGCTGTTTCGGGAATGTCTGCCCAGTGGTACAGGTGGTTTCCCAGATGAGTGTGGTTATTAAGAATTTTACAGCACTTGTCCTTGCTGTAATACCAAACAGTATGTCGATGGGGTGAGTGGGGATACAGCGACTTGCTAATGTAGACTACAGCAGTTTTTTTTAACCAAGTAGGATGTTAAAGATAGATAAACATAGCTATCAGTGATGGATCTGTAAGACAGAAAAAATAATGGTGGAGATACATTAAACTTTCTCTCTGACGTTCTGCTTCCACGTTAGAAGAGGAATTTCACAGAGTTAATAGTTAATAGTTAGAAGTTAATAGTGGCATGACTGGCCAACACACATCTCAACAGTTTTAAGTGTTTAGCTCCAGAGGTGAGAGCCCCCCACCCCTATGGTGTACCAGTGCTAATGGAAACTGGTTCTGACAGTATAGGTCTAGTCCATAAAATCTGTCTCCTGTCTGTCAGGAAGTTTGGAGAATATTTTCATGAAAGGAAAAACCATAATACTGCCCTGGTCCAGCTGGTCCATAGTGTAATGAAAACCCAAATGCAATTTGGTAGTTGTTTTTTGACCCTGAAGATGAAACCTGCTTGTATAAGTTATAAGTTATAGGGATATTTTGTCTCTAGGTTAGTCACCTGACAGGACACTGTGCTCGCTGCTTGCTCCTTGTTTGCGTCAGTTTTGGAAAGAATCGCTACGGATTCAGTTTCGCTCTCTAGAATCGACTCCGGGGCTTTAGAGTCACTTCTGTACTCTATACTGAGTATCGACTCTTTCAAGAACCGATTATTTTATTAATGGTGTCCTGTTAGCTGTTGGTTATTATCGTGCTCGTCTGCTTTGAAAATCATAGGAAAACTGGAGTTGGCTTATATTCTTAAGTTTGAGATGCTTATTTGAAATAAAGTATTGCTTTTAATAATGGTTTATACAATTTAGTTTTTTATTAAGTAATGTGATGTGTTTGTAAAACGTAAATGTGTTGATACTCTTTTCGTTAGCATTCTAGTTACTTTGCGTTTTAATTTAAATATTTTGAACTAATTTAAGCTCACACAACGTAAATATCTCTTAAATGTCTGCCTAAGTAGTATAAAATGAACACAATGATGACTAATGAGCATAATTCAATCTTTCTCCATTTAAGCTATATTATCCTTATCTATTTCTCATTTCTCACGATCCCATAAACAAAAATTAAGGCTTTCTAATTTCTGATAAACTGGCATCATCTTGGAATGGACACAGTCTTAGGAAAAGGTTTGGGTACTGTTAGGATAAATAGGTCACCTTCCTACAAGAACATTTTGAGATTTATGACATAACATTATCACATAACACCCTGACAGCATATTGTCCTCTTTTATTTCTTTGTTTCTCTTTTTAAGGACTGGGATCAGATCACTATTAATTATCCAGTCAGTCAACAAATCTACTGCACCTTTTTAGACCACACAGAACTTTTTAGATGCTATTGTACTACGCTGCTCACAAAAATTAATGGATATTTCAAAACCAATCCTTTTTGTAAGCGTTATATGTAATAGCTTTGCTGTCAATAAAATAGATGTTCTTCAAGTACCGACAACTTCTCATCTCCATGATGTCAGAGGGACATGTAACTACATGTTCCACCTCAGTGAGAATTAGAAGCTACTTTACTTGATTCCTGTATGCAAGAGCCACAGTTCGTAACAGTAATGTGCTGGTATATTAACTCAACATGGTACAAACTAAGTGCTTCTACTCTCAAAGTTGAATAGACAGATTTTAAGCCTCTGCTGTACCTCAGATCTGGCTGGGCCCTCTATAGGCCCAATTATATTCTTCTAAACTATAGGAGTTTATACAGTTTATATCTGCAGCAGCAGATGGACTCTAATTTGTTGAAATAATATTTTTTTGGGATAGTATAAGGCACGATTGCATCTTTGTTGTAAAGCTGCTTTGTGACAATTCTGTATTGTAAAAAGCGTTATAGAAATAACTTTGACTTGACTTGACGATTGGATCTGTAAGACAACTAACCAGAAGACAGAAAAGGGTGTAATTATAATGACTATGTACTGGACTGAATGGCAATGCATATATTGAAGTTTATTATTTCATCAATTTAAACTGTGTTTATATGCTATTGTTTTATATTCTCTGTTTTAAAAACACATTTTCTCTATCTCTTTTTTGTGCGCATACTAGTACTTAATAAAAAATAAAAAATATAAAATATCTTAATAATATATTAATAATTATATTAATGTAATATAATTAATGAATTATTAAAATACATTTTTAAATAAGTTCTCTTTAATTTGTATTTTCTTCTGTTTATTTAAACTATTACTATATAATATAATATACTATATATATAATATATAATATACATGTATCATTTAGGCCCCCTTAGCAGGTTGGTCTCTTTTTGAGTCTCAGTCCTCCAACTTTTTTTTCCTTATAATGTTTTTTTTTATAATGTTTAATGTTTATAAAGTTTTTCTTTGCCACTGTTATCAAAGGCTTGCTTAATCTGGTTATCGCTTAGGTCGTAGAAAATAACAAAAAAATGTAAAGCTGATTCGAGACAACACTCCATTGTAAAAAGTGCTACAGTAATAAATCTGACATTGACTTTTTGACTTTAAATGCAGCAAAAGACATTTATTGCTTTGACGCGTGAGCTGCTTTTACCTTTTTATTTAGAAGTGTTCTCATCTGTTTAAGAGATAGCTGAGCTGCTGGCTTTCGAAGCAATGTGTGTCTTTTACATTTATTATAACCAGACCTCTTCTGTCTTTTGATTGGTCTCCTCACAGAACCAGTCATGTCTAATACTGCCCTTGAAAGATATTTCAATAACAAGCCGACTGAGGCCTCAGTGAATAGAGTGGATGGTTACTGGCTGGGAAGCTCTGAAAGGTGGAGGGGTTGAGCGTACCCAAACTAAAGTAGAAAAGGAGTTCTTATGGTTCAGCTATATTCCCTCAAGGCTGTGTCTATTGTTCATTTTCTGCAATGCTGTGGAGAATCTGGTATACAGCTTCACACTTAACACACAGCATATATTTGACTTATACTGGTCAATTTGGCCATTTACTGGGCCAAATTTACCTTTAAACTTGTTATTGTATATAACTGGTCCTGGTTTTAAAGGCCTACTAGCTCAACCCCAGTCACAAGATAGACTGACTGCCCTAAAAGGTTCCTCCTTTGGCGTGGGGGGGGGGGTGTTTAAATGTGTAAACTGTATAATTTGATAACAAGAATATAATGAAAGAACATGACAAACACATACAGGATATTAAAGCGTACAATTTGACACTGATTCATGCAAATGGATGCCAAAAGTTTTTATTCTGCTTTTACTCTTTACCTCTGACATCTTTCTTTCTCTCCATTCTGCTATCTCCACTTCCTCTCCCTCTCTTTACTCTCACATCTTTCCTGGCCTGAGGCTGTGTGTCTGCTAGTGTGGAGCGATTGAAGGTGACAGGGCCAGAGAGAGAGCAGAGCGGAGGGAGAGATGCAGCGAGGACGTGCCACTCTGTAGCCTAAGGGCACACAGCACACACAGAGAGAGCGAGAGAGAGAGGGAGAGAGAGAGAGAGAGAGAGAGAGAGAGAGAGAGAGAGAGAGAGAGACTGGGCGCAATAAAAACAGAATAAATGAGACGACCAAACAGATGACAGAGAAACATTGGGGGTAACAAATAATTTATGCTTCCTGTTTTATGGTAAAAGCGCTTCAACTCTTCTTTGACTGACCTGTGCTCTCTGTGTTGGTCAGGTGTGTGTGTGTGTGTATGTGTGTGTGTGTCTGTGTGTGTCACTACAGCAATGCCCAGTACATACACACTTGTTTTTGTATTAACACTTGATGTTAAGTTGGCCCGGCATTGTTGCTATGGTGACCTCTCCTCCCCTCCCCTCCAGCAGAGAGAGAGAGAGAGGGGTGACAGGGATGAACTAACAAGACACTGAAAAACTGTGGCCTAAAGCGGTGCAAATTTAAAGCAGCACACACACATACATTCACATTAACACAACATTAAAGGAATATGGGGGTTTTGAACCAAATCTTCAACATCTGCAGTTACCATGAAAAATGATTTCAACATGTTTCCTTCTACTGCAATAATTTTTTTCTGTTTTTAATGTGCAGTGTATACATGACATGGTGTGGCGTGATCGTGTGTGTTGTGCTGGTATGTGTGGAGTGAATCGCACACAGCAGTGAGTTTTTTAACACTGTTCCCTCACTGGCTGCTTTGTTAAAGACATTATCAGGCAGGGTAGTTCATCCAGTTTTTCATCAGAGCTCACAGGACGCTGCCGACAGGATGCTGATGGCTGAGCATTTTTTCCTCCTAGTTTATTTTCATTCAAGCAGTGACACTGAGGAGGTTTAAAAGCTCCAGCAGCACTGCTATGCTTGATCCACTCCTACCAGTGACCAGTAAAACACAAATAAAGATTAAGCAGAGCATAATCTGAAATCTATTATAAATGCCTAGATC
>JAUZSV010264363.1:0-12143 GCA_034780495.1 Parotocinclus cesarpintoi
AGCGTAAAATAGCAAAGACTTTTAAGTTATCATCATCAACCGTGCATAACATCATCAAAAGATTCAGAGAATCTGGAGCAATCGCTGTGCGTAAGGGTCAAGGCCGTAAAACTCTACTGGATTCTTGTGATCTCCGGGCCCTTTAACGTCACTGCACCTCAAACTGGAATGCCACTATCAAGGAAATAACAGAATGGGCTCAGAAATACCTCCAGAAAGCATTGTCAGTGAACACAATCCACCGTGCCATCCCCCGTTGCCAGCTGAAACTCTACAGTGCAAAGAGGAAGCCATTTCTAAGCAAGCTCCACAAGCTCAGACAAGCTCAGGCACTGGCGTCCTTAAACAGATGTATCAATTCATCAAGCTGTAAATTAACTTGTAAATCATTTTGATCGTCCTTCATTAGATCTTTGAGGGATGCAATTACCCTTTTCATTTTGGTTACATATCTTTTTCTTCCTGTCTGTATTGTTTTAATTTTGTTTGCGAGAGCTTTCCCAGGAAGAGTAACTGATCTTTTATCCTGTTCAGGTTCTCCAACGACAGACAAAGCTTGTGATTCACTCATTTTTAAGCATTCTAGAAAAGGTACATACGAACACCAACATAAACGCAACTTCAATAGCAACAGCAATTTTTTAGCAGTCCATTGAGCATGCGCAGAGCCACAACACACACACACACACACACACGGCAAGTGTCCATTAAACTTCAGGCTTACACACTTGGAACAGTGGTAACCACAATCCGATAATAAGCACAAGCCTGTCGCACCAACAACGTCCTTTCGTGGCAGTGACCAAACTGACTTTACACAATACAATAGTTTACATAGCACAGCACAGGTTACATATCATCGTCGTCTTCATCGGTAGACCGCTTTCCTAGGTGTAGTGGCAGTGGCGTGTGTGGCTCACGTCGGCATTTAAGCTGTGCATTAAATAAATAATTAATCAAATAATACAGCTCTGTTGCCGATTTATTGTTAGAAATCCAAGTATCCAAACATTAGAGAATTAGCACATAGACATCGTAAAATCCAGGACCTGGTAATAATCCACGAGCAAATGTTCACTTTAGAATGTGGAATAATATAGGCTTCCCCCCCATCACCCCCCCATCTCCCATCCACTAGAGTGAACAGGTGATATCACAAATTACTACCGCCACCAACACCACGTGACCGAAGAAGCGCACGTTATTAATTAAGTAATCAAACCTAAGTCTACGCCCATACGCAACAGCCCTCATCTTCCTCCACCCCTCTAGCATCTGCCCTAACTCAGCAAATTCCCTCATCTGCCTCGACCCTGAAAGTTTCTGCACCGGCCCCAAAGCAGCAAATGCCCGGATCTACAGAAAGTCAGACTTTCTTTACTTATCAAGATTTACCAACTCGAGTGCGTACACATCAGAATGTAGAGCGTTGTCCTGAGTGCAATCTGAATCGTAAAAATTTACAAAGACACATGCAGAGACCGCATATGTCCACAAAACCGGACATTACATTAAAAGATCATTTGGAAAGCCAGTGTATTGCCTCCAAAAATGGGACATATGCTGTAAGGAAATTTTGTAAAGGTCCCTCTACCCTGGTTCATGTGAAGAAGACGACATGGGGTCTTCAACAGGAAGTTAAATGTGAACTTAATGACTGTTCCATTGCCACAGCAAAATTGCTACGAAGTTGTGCTCTGGAAACTGGGTTCTTCCAAAAAACAAGGAAAAAATGGTATAAAATACACTACATGCCTTGTTGTACGTACTGCATAGTGATTGTGTGTATGTGTGTTTCTTGCTTTTAGAACATACCACAGCAGCCTCCTACTTCTGTTGACTGTGGAATATACATGGTAATGGTATGAACATTTTGACTACTGATGTGTTTAATTTTGCATGATGATTAGATTTCAAATAGGTTCTAACCATGTGCTTTTATTTGTTTCAGTATGCTCTTCACATGACATTGAAGGAGCCATTTGATTTCACCATGTAAGCCTTTTAGTGTACAGTACACACATTTTTTCTTCATTTCCTCTCGTTAAAACTATTTGAATGAGCTTCAACATTTTTGTATCTTTACAGCCCAACATTACAGCCTTAAGGAAGTGGTGGTGCTTAGTTATTTTGGAAAACATTTTTATATTTTTGTAGTACATCAGACTGAACAAAATGGCTAATCATCAATCACTTTTTGAGAAGAAATCTTTAAACTGGTCCTTTAGTATTTGTGTGTGTGTCACAGCATTTTTGTCAACAACTCATGGTCTTGAACATGGAGATTTTCTGATGAAAGCAGTGAACTGACTGGTTAGACTAAAGAGATTGAGACAAGTAGAGATGCTGCCTCAGCCTTTGTCTTTATATAAAACATAATCTGAAACAAATATACACTAATGCATGTAGAGGAAGGCTTAACCTTACTTGTCCTTTTGTTGGGTTTATTTTATTTTGACCATTTTACAGGAATAACTAATATGCCTTATATCATGTATTGTCTTTATCATAAACACTAATCTTTATAATAGATGCATTGTCTGTTTGCCTTTTTCACATTTTACCCAGAGAGGAAGAAATCTGTATAGCTGCTAATGCAAGCAGGGCTACACGAAAAACAGCAAATGCAAGATTATTAGACTTTATAATAAAGCAGCATGGTGCAGATGAACATTTGATGGTATGTTTAAGCACCGGGGCGGGCTAGATGGAGGTCCAATCCCGACTGCTGCCGGTCGAGACTAATCCGCTGTGCAAATGAAACAGAAAATAAATGCTCCGGGACGAACAGGGAGAGACGCGGAGGATTGGAAAAGGAGAAGCTAAACCTACGGACAAACGAAAACTCTTGGAGCGACAGTAAATCACAACAGACCGTATCATTCAAACACATCCACACAGATAAAACATAAACTAGGGACGAGGAAGGGAGATAGGGAGGAGGAGACGAGGAGGGAAGCCGAGGCTCTATACAAAACACAGATATTAAACACAGGCACACGATCAAACTCACCAGACGAAGACACTAAACGGGCAAAAGAGGGTAATAATCCAACTAGGCTAAGGAGATAAGGAGATGCAGGAAACAACGCTCGGTATGTCAGTAGAACCATCAATACTTCGCGAAGAGAAGCGAGTGAAAGGGGTTTAAATACCGGAAGAGAAAAAAGACCCAATCAAATGAATGAAAAACACCTGTGCAGAGCGCGCGCGCTGGAAATTAGTAAACAGGGTTACGGGAGCGCGTGCAGGGAATACCGGGAGATAGAGACGAGGAAGAGGGATTTCTAACAACAGAACAGTAAAACGACTATTTCTGGCTGGCCTCTCTACAGAAGCTTAAGTGAACCCTCACCACAGGGAGTTTGTGATTTTACAGTTAACGTCTGCAAACCAGTGCGATGTCAAAGGTAGGCTCTAAGGCTGGCTCGCAGAAGAGTAGATCCAGTGCATCGTGTTCCTCTAGACAGACTCGCAGCTCCTCTGCATCAGTAGCCGCTGCTCTTGCTCGTGCTGAAGCCCAAGCAGCTCAAGCTGAGACTCGATTTTCCGAAAGAGAGAACCAGCTTAAGGTACAGCAGGCACAACTAGAAGCTTCTATGACGATAGAAAAGGCAAGTTTAGAAGCGTCACTGGATACATTACGTCTCGAAAGGAAAGCTGCAGCCACTCTAGCCAAAGCCGAAGCTTTAGAAGCAGCTGCAGAGCAAGAATATGAGGCTGCATCCAGCAGAATAGAACAACTGTTTGATGATCAAAAGGAGCGTACAAGGGAATATGTACAAAACCACTCTGTTCACACAGGTAGCATTACCATGCCTGTTCTTGAAGGCCCTTTCTTGGATAAAGATCACCTTGCTGATTCACTACCACAGTATACTTCCTCTGTGCCGATCCAACAACACCAAATGGATGAAGGAAGAAGCCATCTTCAGCAGGAATTCAAACCTTTTACAAGAGTGTCAGGCCCTGAGGGAGAGACCATGTTCTCAAATATGGTTCAATGCCCAAACGGTAATGTTTTTCCCCATGTGAGTCACAAGTATGTTAATTCACAGCAATTACCACAGACAACCTCCTATACAGAGCAGCAACCACGAGATGGCACTACTCACAGACAGGTGAATAGTGATTCACATGATCACAACATTGCTCACGAACATGTAGGATTACCCCTATTTACTTCAGGCGAGAGTCAACCAATGTCGGACTTTGTAAGATTCATCGCTAGACGTGAGCTTGTTTCGACTGGGCTTGTGCAGTTCAATGATCGTCCTGAGAATTATAGAGCATGGAGGGCATCGTTTACAAACGCTCTTAGCGGTCTTAATCTCTCTGCTAGTGAGGAGATGGACTTGCTCGTGAAATGGTTAGGTAAGGAATCAACAGATCATGCGAAAAGAATAAGAGCTGTCTATATCCATAATTCCCAAAAGGGTCTCAAGCTTATATGGGACAGACTCAATGAGTGCTATGGTTCTCCAGAGGTCATAGAGAGCTCCTTATTTGAGAGATTAGAGACTGTTCCAAGGATCACAGACAAGGACAACCGCGGGTTGATGCAGCTTGGAGACCTTCTCCTGGAACTCCAAGCAGCTAAGGACGATGGTGATCTACTAGGTCTTACATATCTTGATACAAGCCGAGGCATTAATCCCGTGGTACAGAAGTTGCCTTTTCATTTACAGGAAAAATGGCTCACCGTTGGTTCAAAGTACAAAGAGGAGCATAATGTGTCCTATCCTCCATTCAGTTACTTTGTGAAATTCGTGTGTCAGCAAGCAAAAATGCGCAACGATCCAAGCTTTAGTCACCTGATGGTCCGAGAGGAACCATTTGGGCAGATCAAGAAGGCATACAAGCAAGATCGTAGAACTATTAACACTTATAAAACAGAGATGTCTGGGTATAATTCGCCTGAAGAGACTAAAGCCAAGAGCATAATGGATCCAGCAAAGTATTGTTTACTGCACAACAAACCCCACCCTTTATCAAAATGCCGATGTTTTAGGATAAAATCCATGGAAGAAAGAAAGGCATTGCTAAAGCTGCTTCGTATTTGTTACAAATGCTGCAGATCAATAACACACATGGCAAAGAACTGTGACAACGACATCAGATGTGAAGAATGTGGAAGTGGCACTCACATCTCAGCACTTCACCCAGGACCTGCTCCATGGTCCTCCAAGGCTGATTCCCCCGTATCAGAGCACGGCGGGGAGGAAGTTGCTAACACTGTGGACAATGCTATTTCTTCTGCATGCACCAGGATCTGTGGTCAAGGCATGTCAGGACGTTCATGCTCAAAAATCTGTCTCGTTAAAGTGTATCCGGCAGGTCAACCGGAGAAAGCAGTACGGTTGTATGCAGTTTTGAATGACCAAAGTAATAGGTCTCTGGTGAGGTCAGAATTTTTCGATCTTTTCGATGTCCCAGGGTACAGCTATCCCTACTCTCTTAAAACATGTGCGGGGACTTTAGAGACAGAAGGCAGACGAGCATGTAACTTTCATGTAGAAGCAATTGATGGTAGTGTTGTTCTTCCTTTGCCAACACTTGTAGAATGCAATGAGATACCACACAATCGTCTGGAATTACCCACACCAGAAGTGGCACTTAACTACTCCCACCTCAAACATCTGACTAATCAGATTCCAGAGCTTGACTTGCAAGCACCCATAATGCTTCTGCTAGGCAGAGATATCATTAGAGTCCACAAAGTCCGAAGACAAGTAAATGGGCCACATGATGCTCCCTACGCGCAGAAACTAGATTTGGGTTGGGTAATAGTGGGGGATGTGTGCCTCGGAGGGGCACATAAACCAGAAATGGTTAACACTTACTATACTTACACCCTAGAAAATGGCCGTCCATCGCTTTTTGAGCCATGCCCACAGCGATATGTTGTAAAGGAGAGATATTGCGACAACCACATTTATGTTCAACATTGTTCAACAGACCATCATAGTGAGGATTTTGATGATGTATTCAAGAGAACAAAGGATGACGACAAGATAGCTCCTTCAGTGGAGGACATGCAGTTCCTGGACAAAATGAATCGGCAAGTTTATAAGGATAAAGGAAACAGCTGGGTAGCTCTGTTACCATTCAGATTGCCTCAGTCCCGTCTTCCCAACAACCAGTCACAAGCAGTAGAGCGCTTCAAATCTCTTCAGAGAACCTTTCGGAAAAGGCCTGAAATGAAGGCTCAGTTTCTTGAATTTATGAAGAAGATCTTTCAAAATGGACATGCAGAAATAGCCCCTCCACTCAAACCAGAGGAGCAGTGTTGGTATCTGCCTTGTTTTGGAGTGTACCATCCTAAAAAACCCTCTCAGATCCGAGTAGTCTTTGACTCAAGTGCTCAACACAAAGGAATATCGTTAAACCAAATCCTCCTAACAGGACCAGATCTCAATAATAGCCTCATTGGGATCCTCCTGCGGTTCCGACGAGATGCCATCGCCTTTACTGTGGACATACAGCAAATGTTTTATAGTTTTATGGTCCGGCCTGAAGATAGGAACTTTTTGAGGTTCCTCTGGTTCCTAAACAATGATCCAGAGAACGAAGTGGTGGAGTATCGCATGAAAGTGCATGTTTTTGGAACTAGCCCATCTCCAGCTGTTGCTATTTACTGCCTCAGAAGAGCAGCTCAGGAGGGAGAGGAAGAGTATGGAGAGGATGTCAGACAGTTCGTTGAGCGAGACTTTTACATGGATGATGGGGTACGGTCCCTGCCTATGGCAGACATGGTAATTGACTTGCTCAAACGGACGCAGGAATCACTGGCCTGCTCTAATTTGAGGCTTCACAAGCTAGCCTCAAACAGCAAAGAAGTTATGGATGCATTCCCACCTGAAGATCATGCCAGTGACCTAAGAGACCTGGACCTAGGTGCTGAAATTCTGCCAGTGCAGCGCAGCCTTGGTCTTCTGTGGGACTTAAATACCGACTGCGTTACCTTTCGTGTGCAGGATGAAGAAAGACCATTCACTCGACGGGGTGTGTTGTCGACTGTTAACATTCTATATGATCCACTTGGCTTTGTAGCCCCTGTGACTATCCAGGGAAAGGTAATTCTCAGAGACATCACTAAGAACCCCTGATTGGGATGCTCCATTGTCCCCTGAGAAAGAGCAGATGTGGCAAGCATGGAGAAATTCCCTACAAGAATTACAATGCTTGCAATCCAAAGAGCATACACTCCTGTGTCACCAACCGCGGCCAATATCACAGAACTCTGCATATTTTCAGATGCTTCGGAGAGAGCAGTGGCGACTGTCGCATACCTTAAGATTATAGGCACAGATGGAAATTGCCACACAGGATTTGTGTCGGCCAAAGCACGGTTAGCTCCACGTCCAGAACAAACCATACCTCGTCTGGAACTTTGTGCTGCAGTACTGGCAGTAAACATGGCAGAAACGATCAAATCTGAAATAGACATCAAGATTGACGCAACTACATTTTATACCGATAGCAAGGTTGTACTCGGGTACATTTATAACACAAAAAGGAGGTTCTATGTCTTTGTGAATAACAGAGTTCAAAGAATAAGGAGAAGCACAGTCCCAGAGCAGTGGCGCTATGTCCATACAGAGCATAATCCTGCGGACATTGCAACAAGGCCAATAGCCACACCACAGCTAAAGAATTCTATCTGGTTTACTGGTCCAAAGTTCCTGAGTCAGCCAGTCCAGTCTTTTGTCAAGGAGACATTCAAACTTGTGGAACCAGAACAAGACTCAGAGATACGGCCACAAGTAACAGCGATGTCCACAGCAGTTTCAATGCACCTTGGTACCCAGCGTTTCGAACGTTTCTCCAGCTGGAGTTCTCTCATTAGAGCGGTTGGTATTCTGATTCACATCATTCAGTGTTACAAAGGAACTAAAAGAGATGTCACTTCACAGTGTAAAGCATGGCACCTCTGTAGTTCACCCCTGGCTGTGGATGTTTTTACTCAGAGTACTGCAGTTATTATCCGCTCAGTTCAACAAGAAGTCTACACTGTCGAGTTAGATTGCCTCAGATCTGAAGTCAGAATCCCTAAAAACAGTGCACTAAGTGGATTGGATCCCTTCATTGACAAGGAGGGTATTCTGAGAGTTGGAGGTCGTCTGAAACAAGCAGATCTAGGACATAAAGAGAAAATACCGATCATTGTGCCTGGACGCCATCATGTAGCTACTCTTGTCATACGCCACTTTCATGAGCAGACGCAACATCAAGGGCGGCACTTTACAGAGGGTGCTGTGCGATCTGCCGGCTACTGGATAGTTGGAGGCAGACGTTGTATCACGAGCCTAATTTTTAAGTGTGTATCATGTCGCAAGCACAGAGGGCCATGCCAAGAGCAGAAAATGGCGGATCTGCCCCCTGATAGGCTCAGCATGGATCCCCCTTTTTCTCACGTGGGCTTAGATGTGTTCGGACCATGGACTGTTTCTGCACGTAAAACCAGAGGAGGTCATGCTGTAAATAAAAGGTGGGCTGTCCTTTTTACATGTTTAAGCATCAGGGCCATCCACATTGAGGTTGTGGAATCCATGGACTTCTCTAGCTTCATAAATGCCTTACGGAGGTTTATGGCAATCCGAGGCCCAGTCAAACACATCCGCTCGGATAGGGGCACAAATTTAATCGGAGCCTGTAATGCAATGGGAATTCCCTCAAATGCTGAGGGTAAATCTGTGGAGAAGTTCCTCAGAGAACGCTGTTGTACCTGGTATGGGAGGCGTATGGGAGAGAATGATAGGTGTAGCATGCAGAATTCTGGACTCCATGCTCCAGCAAATGGGGTCTTCCAAGCTCACTCATGAGGTACTTACCACCTTCCTGGCTGAGGTCACAACCATTGTCAACAATAAACCACTGGTACCTGTGTCTACTGACCCTCTTGATCCCTTAATACTCACTCCAGCTACCCTACTCACTCAAAAGGTAGGTCCTTGTCCTGCTCCAGATGGAGATTTTCAAGATTTAGACCTATACAAGCAGCAGTGGCGGAGAGTACAGAGTCTCGCCAACACTTTTTGGAACAAATGGCGCAAACAGTATCTCTGTACCCTGCAGTCCCGTAAGAAATGGCAGTTCAGCCAACCAGATCTTCAAGTGGGTAGTGTTGTTCTTCTGAAAGATTCTCAGTGCAAGAGGAATGACTGGCCTTTAGGAATCATCACGGAGATGTATCCAAGCAAAGATGGTAAAATTCGGAAAGTGCAAGTGAGAATCAGAAAACAGCAGGAACAGAAGCTGTTACTGAGACCTATCAACGAGTTGGTCTTACTCATTCCTCCAACGACTGGTGTCGGCTAGTCATAGACAGTGGTATCCTCAGGACACCAGACGGGGAGTGTAATGTTCCTTAGGCAGAGTGTATTAAAAGTAAAGTCGGTTCTTGTGTATTGGTGTCACCTACTGGCGAATTATATATATACATAGTTAAATTGTAACGTGATCGGCTTGTGTTTATGATGTCGTCATCATTGCGAGTCTGGTTTGAGCAACGGCTGAGAAAGGCATGGTTGTTATCGCAAGGTTCATCTTTAAACATCTTCTATGTTTGGCCTTGGATAGTACAGTCGGTATGTAAATGTTCGTTTCTGAGACTTAATTTATTAAATAGTTAAGCATTGTGTGAAGTTATGTGAATATTCTGTTGGATTGTTTGCTACAGATATTCATTATATTATAGAACTAAGTAGAACTAACAGTCAGTTGACATTATACACAAAATGTTTACAGCATGTAATAGTCAGTAATTATTTCAGACGTGCACTCTGTTTCTGAAGCTCAAATGTGACCATACTGTGTTGATTTCTGTCTTAGTTTTACCCTACTTCAATGCCTTCAGTAAAGAGAGAAATATTGGAATCTCTTGTCAGTGTGTTTATTGAAGAGGAGTTTAACTGCCTGTCGACATAAGCAAGGCGCTTTTGTTGTGGACAGTACAGGTGTCTTAGATGGTCATTGTAATAATTAAGTTTGTACTAACAGTAAAAATAAGTACATTATAACATAATAATAAAATATTGAATAAAATAATGTAAAATAATATTTATATTGGCAAATATATCATCTGATACAGAGTCACTTTAGGATATTGAGTCCTCAGCGGGCAAGTCCTTGAACAAAGTCCTTTTGTTGATGAAAATCAGTACAGTGATGCTGAAGTGGAGGGACATCTTAGTGTGTGTGAGAGGCTGGAACAGAAACCGGAAGATAAGCTAGGAGAAAAAAGAGAAAATGTAGATAGTTATTAATTAAGAGCACAGAGACTATTAACAATCACTAATGCCATGTGCTGCATGAAACTCCGGCAGCATTAACTATAGCAGCATAGCTAGAAAGAGGAGAATCAGAAGGTAACACAGTGTCACACCCAGGCTCTGCTCGGTGGACCAGACCTGTGCTCACGATCACGCTCAAGCTCACGCACATGCAGGTTCACCGTCACCGTCAAACTAACTCCACACACCTGTAGCTCATTCACCTCACTCATTACGCACAACATATATTCTCCTCCTTCTCTCACCACCGTTGCTAAGTCTCTTGGTTTTTCCCTAAGCTCTAAGCGTCCTGTACGTTTTCCTCATCGCATTACTTACTGTTGCCGACCTTCGTTCCGTCTACCGTTGCCGCCGTTAGCCTAGCCCTTCTGTTGTTGTTTGCCGTGCCTTTTTGGATTACCGACCTTGGACTGTTTTTGACACTGATTTCTGCCTGCCGATTTAAAATAAAGCCTCACGATCTCAAGCTGCATTTGCTTCCGCTCTCTCCGTCGCGGTCTGACATTAGACTTAGCCAAGACATGGAGGCAGCGGCTTCCGCGACTGCCACCCTCGTCGCTGGTGACTCCACGACCAGCTTCAGGAACTCCACGACCAGCTTTCAGAAGTCACCCAAGCGGTGCGCCAGCTCATGATGGATCAGCGAAATCTGAGCTCTCTAGCTCCCCAGGTTAGTGCTCTCTCCACCCGGGTCGCGCAGTTCGCAATTGCGGGCCAAGCCCCGCCCACCGCGGCCACGGTACCACTTCCGCCCAGCCCTCCACGACAAGCTCCGCCCACCACCGTGTATAAACTGGCATTACCGGAGAAATATGACGGGGATCCGAATAAGTGCCAAGGCTTCCTCCTCCAATGTGATCTGTATTTTACCCACTCACCCCCAGAGTCGGATGCTACCCGCATTGCATTGATTATCTCCCTGCTCACTGGACCCGCTCTGGAATGGGCCACAGCCATCTGGACCCAGGAAGAGGAGGAGTCCAGGGATTACCGTCACTTTTGCCAGGCGTTCCAGGCTGTCAACACCCACATGAAGCGGTTCCGAAGCGGACCGGCTGCTCGTCCTGCGCCAGGGAGGCAACTCTGCCGCCGAGTATGGTCTACAATTTCGAACCCTAGCGGCTCAGAGCGGCTGGAATGAGGCGGTCCTTCAGGCCCACGTTTCGTCAAGGGCGGACTTGGAGGGGGAGCTCCTGGGACGTGATGCGGATCTCTCACTGGACGAACTAATTTTGCTGGCTATTCATTTCGACCAGTTGAGGAACCCATGAACCCGCCTGAACCCATGGAGGTAACACGGACTCAGCTGTCGCCAACGGAATGCCAGCGCCGCATGGACCAAAGCTTATGCAGGTACTGCGGCTCTGACAAGCACCGTCACCGGGACTGCGACCTGGCACCACCCCCCAGCTGGGTATCGTGGCGCGGCACTTCCCCCGCTGCCGCACCTAGGGTGAGTACCGCTCGCACCACCACCTCTATGACGATCCCGGTGAAAATGCTCTTACCCGACTCCGACCTCTCTGTCCTAGCGCTGATAGACTCGGGGGCCCAGGGGAACTTTATGGCCAGACACCTAGCATCCCGAACACAGATCTCGTGCTCCCCGCTCCCCACCGGTCACCGGGTTACCGCAGCGAATGGACAGCCATTGGGCCCAGGGTACGTTACTCACATCACGGACCCCGTTCATTTCCAAGTGGGCGCCATTCACCGGGAGACGATCTCCTTCTTCCTCCTGGACGACCTCGCATACCCCGTCATCCTCGGTCTCCCGTGGCTCCGTCAACACGACCCCACAATCTCGTGGTCAGCCAACGAACTCGTCCGGTGGTCCTCTGGCTGTCA
>JAUZSV010264474.1:0-12141 GCA_034780495.1 Parotocinclus cesarpintoi
TACAGAGACATGGTTTTACAGCTTTACAATGGCTTTTAAACGAGCCGCTGGTCAGTTGGTCTCGGCTGGATATGACTGGGTAAAACACCCCTGCACTATCAAGGATCCTGGTCTCTGCTGGAATTATCACGCTGGGTCAGCTGGTAGACGCGGTGGGACCTGAACTTGTCAACGCAGGGGAACTAGCAGAATGGTTGAGGAGGAGATCCCTACGCATTGCGTCCCAGCTCTTACATCGCTGGCGGTCTGCGCTTACCTCAGAAGAGCTCAGACAAGTGAAGGACTACTGTGCAGGGCTGACCAGTCCCACTGAGGATGACCCTTTTCCCGAGGTAGTCATCACTCCAGCCCTACAGGACTGTCACGGCCCCTTGCTGGAGAGTAAGGGGAAGGTCTCTATGGTTTTAAACAAAACATCTGGCAAATCGCTGTATAAAGCCTGTGTTAAGTTGTTAAATAAGAAAAAGCTGGTTAATAGGGCTGAAACACCATGGCGTGATGTTTTTAAATTAAGCAGTGATGTAAAACCAGAGTGGAGAGCGTTGTACAAACCACCGTTGACCAAGAAAGTTGCGAACCTCCAGAGGCGGGTTTTACATGGTATTATCTCGGTGAATGCTTTTATCTCCATTTTAAACCCTGAGGTTTTACCTGAATGTCCTTTTTGCACCCAGAGAGAAACGATGGTTCATGCTTTTATGTACTGTTTTAGGCTGCGTCCTTTGTTTGATGTTTTAAAGAACGTGTTTCTCTCTTTTAATGTGGCTTTTACCCTGCAGACGCTTATCCTTGGTTTTAAGTACACCAAGAGAGAGAAGTTCAAGTGTCACCTGATAAATTTCATTCTGGGTCAGGCTAAGATGGCAGTGTATGTTAGCTGTAAGAATAAGGTGGCCCAGGATGGGGATTGTGAGGTGACCAAGATCTTCTCTCGATTGGTGAAATCAAGGGTTTTAATTGATTTTAATTTTTACAAGTGCATGAAAAACCTGCAGCATTTTAAATAATTATGGTGTTATGGGGGAGCCATATGTGCTGTTAGCAATGATGAGCTGGTATTTGGTACAGAGTTTTTCTGACATGTCACTGATCTGAGTGTTTTTAATTCTGATTTTATAAAGTCTTGCTGCTTTTTTACACATAATTATACTCTGTTATTTTTAGCATATGTTGCTGGAGTAACTAATGAAAAGCTGTGAATTGACTCTGACTTTGGAATTGTTTAAAATAAACAAATTTTCTTTTCCCCGAGTTGAGTGCGGGCGGCCCCGAGGCTGATCCGGGCGGCCCTCACGCCGCCACGGTGTGCGTTGTGTCCCGAGGCCCGAGGTCACGGTGAAGTAGGTCGTACTCGCGGCTGGGAGAGTTATAGGCAATGTTAACATGATGGCGGCAGCCCGGATGAATAAAGCGGTGGTGGTGTTTGTTACTGAGCGGCGGTTTGCGGACAGACTGGTGGTGGAAGGAATCACGGTAAGTGATGAATTAATTCAAGTTTCACCGCTGGAGTCTGCTACAAGTCGCGTCATTGTCTCCAATGTGCCGCCTTTCCTGAACGATGACATGATCCAACGTGAATTATCACGTTTTGGAAAAATTGTCAGCGAGATCAGAAAAGTGCGGCTAAACTATGAAGAGCCAGACCTTCAACACATGGTCTCCTTTAGGAGAAGTGTGCTGATGGTTCTGGAAAAGGGACCAACTCTGGACATCTCATTCCGAGTCAAACATGAAGGCTTTTCCTACATGTTGTATGCAAGTACAGGGGTAATGAAATGTTTTGAGTGTGGAGATTTGGGGCACATCTGGATGCCCACATAAAGGTGAAGTGAGAGGTGAGGAGGCAGAGTCCAGTACTGCTGCTGAGGTGGTAGCTGGGTCCAGTCTCAATCCTACACCTAACCAGCCGCTCGCCTGGCGGGGTGAGGCGGGGCCCAGTGCTGCTGAGGTGGTAGCAGGTCCCAGTCCTAACCCCAAACCGAGCAAGCGGCGTGCCTGTAGGGGTGAGGGTAGTACTGCAAAAAGGAGCACTGGTCCAGGTGAGGAGGGTGCAGTTGAAACTGCTCCTCCTACACCTGCAACTGTGACTCCAGGTCAGGTCAAGCAGGTAGTGCTCTCGGCTGACAGTGAAGCTATGGAACCTGAGGCTGTTCCGTTAGAGCACTATGACCCTGAGAGTGCTCTCACTGATAATAAGGTAACCATAAACATGGAAACTGAAACTCACAGTGAAATATATAATGAGGAAATCAATGTTTGTAATGATGGGACTGGTCAGTCGGTGGAAGGTGTGGTCATGGGTGGAGAGGTCACATGTCAAACTCTGTCTCAGGAGGAGCCCTTTTCTGAGATAGAGGATGACTGCGCCTCAGATATCTCTGAAATGATCTCTTTACCTGGATCAGACCAGAAACTGTACTCAGTTACAGAACTCAATGAGGTTCTAGACGAGACCTACGGAAAAACGGTCGATATTCTAGACTTCTTTCCAGACCCAGTCAAATTTATTAAATCCGTTGAATATGCCTGACAAAAAGCAAACACCACTGAGCTAAGCCAAAAAAAAGATACAGACTTAAAAAACTCGTAACAAAACTGAGAAAACTAATGAAGGAAAAAAAAAAGGAATCTTTGTAAAAGCAAAAATTGGTGTGTCTCTGTCCTCTATTGTCTCCTTATTTCTAGTCTGTCTCTTTTTTTCTTCCCTTGTGTGTATGGAGATGTTAAGAGTAGGGACACTAAACATGAATGGAGGAAGAGATATTAGTAAATGGGCTATAATGGCAGAAGTTATTAAACAAAAAAACCTAGACTATTTTATTACAAGAGACTCATAGTGATGAGAAAAATACATCAGAATGGAAACTCTTCTGGCAAGACAAGTTATCCTTTTTAAGTCACGGGTCAAACATGTCTGCAGGGATCGCTATTTTAATTTCTAAAAGACTAATTTTAACTAACACTCAGGTCCTAGATGTGGAACAAGGTCGGATTTTAATAATCAAAACACAAATCAGAAGTACAGAATTTATTTTAATTAATGTATATGCACCTAACATTCCAAAAGAAAGAATTGCATGTATAAATAAACTAAGTTTTAAATTAGAAGAAATGAGCAGTGATAAAACTGAAGTGCTGATGGGGGGTGACTGGAACTGTACCTCTGATTTTAACTTAGACCGGATTGGGGAAGAGCCCCATTAGCAATCAGTTGAGCTTCTAAATAATCTGCTAAAAGCTCAGAGTTTTATTTACCCTTGGAGGGAGCAGAACCCAGAGGTCAAGCAGTACACGTGGGTTAAAGTAAGAGAGAACAGACTCAGTGCTGCAAGACTGGACAGGTTTTATGTCAGTAAAAGGGACAGGAATAAAGTTTTAAATATTTCTATACAGCCATGTGGCTTCTCTGATCATCATTTGGTAACACTAGACTTTGTTCTGTCAAACAATTTTAAACCTAAAACCTTGTGGCACTTTGACAAAAGACTCTTGCATGATGAACTCTTCTGTGGCCATTTCAAACACTTCTGGGAAAAATGGAGACAAAAGAAAGCCATGTATGAAAGCTTGGCCACTTGGTGGGATCTGGGTAAAAGCCACATCAGAGAATTCTGCCAGCAATATGTACAGCAAAAGAAAGCAGCAAAACAAATCACACTAGAGGAACTGGAACAAAAAACAAAAGCACTGGAAAAAGACATAATCCAGAAAGAAGATACAAGCAAAGCCAGGAGTCTAGAAGAAACAAGGAAGGCACTGGGTTTTTATCGGAACGAGAAAGCCAAACAGACACTTGTCCGGGCAAAATTCTGTAGCATTAATGACATGGATGCTCCTACATCTTACTTTTTTAACCTGGAAAGAAAAGGAAAACCTCGAAACCAAATGCTACAATTAAAACGTCCTGATGGAGCTATGACTACAGATGTTACAGAAATGAGAAACATCGCTTTAAAGTTTTATTCCGAACTTTACTTTGCAGATAACGTAGATCATGTCTGCAGAGATGAACTCTTAAAAGACTTGCCAGCATTAAGTCAAACACAAGCTGCAGAGCTGGGGAAAGGCATCGAGTTCCAGGAGCTGACTGAAGCAGTAGGACAGATGTCTACAGGACGAGCAGCAGGAATCGATGGACTCAGTGCAGAATTTTATAAAAGCTTTTGGGGAGTGATTGGAGGAGACCTGTATAAAGTCTTTAACTGGTCGTACCATAATAGACAACTCCCAGTGAGCTGTTTTATCTCTTTTACCGAAAAAAGGAGATTTAAGTCTTTTAAAGAATTGGAGACCAGTGGCTCTGTTATGTACAGACTACAAAATCTTATCCAAGGTTTCAGCCAACAGACTGAAAAAAGTCATGGAGTTTTTAATACACCCAGACCAAACATACTGCGTGCCCGGAAGATGTATAATGGACAATATATTTCTAGTTCGGGATTTACTTGAACTAAGCAAAACAGAGTCGTCTAATCTGGTTTTTTTTATCTCTAGATCAAGAGAAAGCATTCGACAGAGTGGATCACACCTACCTGTAAAGAACAATGGAGGCTCTAGGCTTTAATGAACTCTTTTTAGTCTGGATAAAACTCCTGTATACGAGTGCTACAGCTCTCCTGAAGGTAGGAGGAGGACTCAGTCGCGCAGTGGAGCTGAAGTGGGGAATCAGACAAGGCTGCCCACTGTCAGGTCAGCTCTACAGCCTCGCTATCGAACCTCTACTGAATCGTCTGCGACGGGAGATGCAAGGCCTCACTGTAGGGAACTCCCCAAGAAAACTAACCTTGTCTGCTTATGCAGATGACATCCTGATCTTCATTACCAGACAAGATGATGTTCAAGTCCTCTAATCATCTAAAGTAAACTGGAATAAATCAGAGTCTGTTCTTGTCGGTATATGGCAAGAAGATGGGCCTCCAGTATTACCTGAGAACCTACAGTGGGGCAAACAAGGAATAAGATATCTCGGCATCTTCCTTGGGACAGAAACTTACCAGGAGAAAAACTGGGAAGGAGTGGAGGAGAAGGTGGAAAGTCGGCTGTCCCACTGGTCCTGGATCCTACCACGTCTGTCCTACAGAGGAAGAGTCCTTATAACAAACAACCTGATCGCATCAATGTTGTGGCATAAACTCATCCCTCTGGACCCACCAGACACATTAATACAAGGAATTCAGAGAAAGATTTTAAACTTCTTTTGGAATGGACAGCATTGGACCAGGGCCCCTGTTCTGTACCTGCCCCGACAGGAAGGAGGTCAAGGTCTCATTGACCTACCCAGCCGGATAAAGGCGTTTCGTTTGCAAACAGCACAGAGACTGCTAAACACTGAGGGACTGCTGTGGAACACCACTGCCTGTCAGCTGCTACAGCGAGTGGAGAACGCTGGGTATGACAAACACCTGTTTGTTTTCAATTTAAAAGACATGAACCTGGAAAGAACCTCAGCTTTTTACCAGTCTGTTTTAAAAGCTTGGT
Source organism: Parotocinclus cesarpintoi (assembly GCA_034780495.1). Classification (NCBI taxonomy): domain Eukaryota; kingdom Metazoa; phylum Chordata; class Actinopteri; order Siluriformes; family Loricariidae; genus Parotocinclus; species Parotocinclus cesarpintoi. Next base: position 5,479 of record JAUZSV010264474.1, read on the forward strand.
GCTCGACTCTGAGGACCAGCAGACCGGAAGCAGACCCAGTGTACAGCATCAACGAAGAGCCTCTGTACTTCAACCCTCTGCTGCAGGTGGGCTCTCTGAGGTCCTGCAGCATACGCCGAGGCCTCCTCAAGGCTGGAATAAACAAAATCGGCGGCCTGCGAGCTGGAGGGTCTTGGAAGGACACGGGAATGCTCAGCCTACAGACAGGTATTAAGTCCATCCGTTTGCTGCAGAGAATGATGGGAGAGGTGGTCTCTGCCCTACCACAGGCGTACCATCAGGCACTGGCAGAAGGCACAGGCAATCCTAACAACCTATTTCCTCCACTATCCATCTCAGCACAACATGACCAACCGGAAGAAGATGGACTCCTGCTGTCTTTTAAAACTCCACAGCTCACCAACTTGGCCAGCGCTTCCAAAAAAGACTTGAACGTGGTGTGTGTGAAGGTCCTTCACCAGAACACACTAAAACAGGTCAAGGAATCTGGATGGGAGAGATTACTACCTCAGGGTTCTTCTCCTAAGACATGCTGGAGGACACTGTACAAACCCCCCATTGACAAACGTACAGGTGACCTACAGTGGAGGATAATCCACAGGGCAATAGCCACAAATAAACATGTGGCTCATATCAACCCCACGGTGACGGCATCATGTCCTTTCCGTGGCAGGGAGGAGACAGTAGAACATCTGTTCCTGAAGTGTGAAAGACTCAGGGACATGTTACATTGTCTTCGGTCCTGGACGTCTGCACTCGGGTCTCTGCTCACAGACAGTCTCTTTATTTATGGTGTGACTTACTGTAAAAAAAGAAAAGAAAAAGTCTGCCTGATTAATTTCTTGTTGGGGACGGCGAAGCTCTCAGTCTGGCTAACACGGAGAAACGTGTTGAGAGGGTCTGGGACTGTGAACACTGAGGCAATGTTGAGAACTCTGATCAAAGTCAGACTGAGACTTGAATTTGCCTATTCTAAATTGACTCAGATTACAGGAGTTTTGCTCATTCTGGACTCTGAACAATGTACTATGCTCTGTCAATAATGATGATGAGCTAATTATGCGCATTTAATACATTCACAGTGTACAATGTCTAGCAGAAGTTCATTTGGCTTTTTAATGCTGCTTTCTTGCTGGTTTTGATGCTTCCATCTCTGAATCAAGGTTAAAATAAAGTCAAAGTAAGTCTCTCTCTCTCTCTCTCTCTCTCTCTGTCTGTCTCTCTCTCTCTCGTTCAGCCGTTTATCCCAAATGAGGTATTGGAAAAGGAGCTCAGTCACTTCGGGAAACCGGCGAGTTCAATCACACTGATCCCGTTTGGGTGTAAGAGCACGGCGCTAAAACACGTCCTGTCTTTTCGGAGACAGATATTTATGTTCCTTAATAATCCGGATAAGACATTGGAAGTTTCTTTCCGTGTAGTTCACGGGCAGAACTCATTCATGGTGTATGCGAGTACAGACAGTTTAAGGTGCTTTGAATGCGGGGATATCGGACATAAGCGGTTCGCGTGTCCGCATAAAACTCAACATGCGGCTCAGGAAAGTCAGGCCTCCACTTCGGCAGGACAAAGAGAGGTGAACGGAACCCGGGAATCGCGGAAAGGTACAGCCCCAGCTGTAGAGGTAAGTGAGCGGTTAGTAGTGGTGAAAAACGCTCCGGTCAGTGAAGGTGATAAACAGCAGACTGGTCAGGGGGAGTGTGAAGATGGTGTTGAGCTCTGTGCGAAGGTTAATGCAGTGGTGTATGGTGATGAGGTGCCGGGACCGAGTGGAGGGGAGTGTAGTGCTGCTGTAGGTTTCATAGCAGTGAGTGAGTCTCAGCCTGAATCAATGGTGTCTGTAGAGGAGGGTTTAGATGAGGAGTATAGACTGTCTGAAGTGTCTGATGTGAGCAGTAGTAGGTTTGGAAACAAAATGTATACGGTAGAGCATATCAACGCGTTTTTGGATGAGACCAAGGGTAAACATGTAGAGATCAGTGATTTCTTTTCAGATTTGGACAAGTTTGTAGCTTCAGCGGTGAGAGTACAGAAAAGTGCGGGTTATGACGTTCTCTCACGTCAGAAACGTTTCTGTTTAAAGAAACATGTTACAGCTGTGCGAAAAGCTAGATCTGTTAAAGTGGGCACCAGGGAGACATCTGAAGACTCACATGTATGAGTTTTGTGCATATGGGGAAAGGGCTCTCTCCTGTCTGCCTATCTAACTATATTATTTACTGTTCCCTTCCCCTTTTTCCTGTAGTTATGGGGAGTCTAAGGGTAGGTTCTCTTAATGTGAATGGGTTTTTTTCTGAATTATTCACCCTAAAACAGTTAAGTGTGTGTTTTTTACAAGAGACACATAGTACTGAGGATATAGCAACGGACTGGGGGTTATGGTGAAAAGGAGAGCTTTTTCTTAGTCATGGCTCTAATACTAGGGCAGGTGTAGCCATAGTTTTTTCGCAATCTTTAAAGTTTACTGTTTTGGTTAAAAAAGAAATAGAAGCAGGACGGTTATTGATGATTGGAGTTGTCTTTCAGAAGCATTTTTTTTTACTTTTATCAATGTGTACGCTCCTAATAGGGGGCCTGATCGAGTAGAACTTTTTAGCAAATTGCAGATTGCGACAAGCGCTGCAGTCCGTCCCCACTGGAGACATTATTGTAATGGGAAGGGATTGGAACTGTACACTAGATTTTACAAAGGATAGAAATGGAGAAGAACCACACCCCAGGTCTGCAACTGCTCTATCCAGCATTGTCTACTTTTAATTTGACTGATGTGTGGAGAGAAAAGTATCCACTAACAAAACAGTACAGCTGGGTGAAGGTTTCAGCTGAAAGAGTCTGTGCTGCTCGTTTGGACAGATTCTATGTAGGGGAGGGCGCAAGGAACATGGTTAGTCATTCAAAGATTGTTCCAACCTCTTTTTCAGATCATCATCTATGCACTATTGAGTTCCAAATTGACTTTAACTTCCCTACAAGTAGTTACTTTAATAAGAAACTTCTACAGGATAGAGGCTTCTATGAGAAGTTTAAACTATTTTGGGCACTGTGGGCTGATAGAAAGGGGGAATCTGATAATCTCATGCAGTGGTGGGAGATTGGCAAGGTTCAAATCAGGATCTTTTGTCAAAATTATACAACTTTTTCTACAGTTAAGTTGAGATCAGCAATTCAAAGATTAGAGCAAGATATTGATATGATTCATAATATCATGATAAATCAGACAAACCCCGGTTTGCAGACAACTCTGATCACAAAGCAGCGGGAATTGGGAAGTCTTCTTAATGAAAAGGCAAAATCAGCGTTGGTGAGGTCGCGGTTTGTGTCTGTTCAAGATATGGATGCTCCTACTTCCTTTTTCTTCAGTTTGGAAAAGTTCAGTGCCGATCGTAAGCCCATGACAGCTTTGAGAAAGCACGATGGTTCAGTTACCACGGACTATACTGAAATGCGAAGGTTGGCGGTACAGTTTTACTCTGATCTGTTTACTGCTGGATGTACACAGAAACATTGTTCAGAGGAGCTGTTGACGGGGCTTCCACAACTGGAGCAAGGACAGAGTCAAGTGCTGGATGCTGACTTGTCGTTTGAGGAAGTTACTCAAGCGGTTCATCAGCTGACGTCTGGACGAGCACCTGGCTATGATGGTCTACCTGTGGATTTTTATATGTTTTTTGGGACATTATCGGAAAAGACCTTTTTAGTCTTCTGAAGGCCAGTTTTAAAGCCAAAGAACTTCCGAAAAGCTGTCAGCGAGCGGTTCTTTCTCTATTGCCCAAAAATGGAGATCTTTGTCTGCTCAAGAACTGGCGGCCTGTGTCTCTCCTTTGCACAGACTATAAAATTTTGTCACGCTGTATTGCCACCAGGCTCAAAGAGGTTCTGGACATAATTGTACATACAGATCAATCTTACTGTGTACCTAAGAGATCCATTTACGATAACTTGTTTCTCATTCGAGATGCGATCGATTTTGCAAAGTTGTCTGGTTCTGAGTTGGGTCTTTTAACCCTAGATCAGGAGAAAGCCTTTGATAGGGTCGACCATGACTATTTGTTTGGCACTTTAAAGGCGTTTGGGTTTGGGGAGACTTTTATTTCATGGATAAGGTTATTATACAAGGGTGCGTCATGTATGATTAAGGTGGGGGGAGGCCTTAGCCGTCCAGTGGAAGTTAGCAGAGGGATTAGGCAGGGCTGCCCACTGTCAGGACAGCTATACTCCATCGTAGTCGAGCCCTTGCTCTGCGTTTTGAGGCAGAAGTTACAAGGTTTGCAGGTTGGGAAAAACGTAATAAAATTGTCTGCCTATGCTGACGACATTATAGTCGTTATTAAACACGATGCAGATGTGAAGACCTTAAAAGACTCTTTAAATGTATATGAACAGGCTTCAACGGCAAAGCTAAACTGGAATAAGACAGAAGGTATATGGTGTGGACCCTCCAGAGACGGGTCTTTACCAATACTTCCAGGTGGTGTTCAGTGGGGTAGATCGGGTCTGAAGGTTTTGGGAGTGTGGTTAGGGAATGATGAAGTAAAGGCAAAGAATTGGGAGGGGATAGTGGAGAAAGTCCGTGTCAGGTTGCTTAAATGGTCATGGTTGCTACCCCAACTATCATATAGGGGACGTGTTTTGGTCGCCAATAACCTTATTGCGTCTGCTTTATGGCACAAGTTTACTGTGCTTAACCCACCTGGAGACCTGATCAGTGACATTCAGAGGACGTTGGTCGATTTCTTCTGGAAGGGACAGCACTGGCTAAGGGCTGCAGCGCTGTATCTCCCCGTACAGGAGGGTGGACAGGGGCTTATTGATATTCGTTCCCGGATCGTTGTCTTGCGTTTGCAGGCAGTGCAGCGGCTCCTGTATCACCCACACCACGCCTGGATGGATCTGGCCTGCGCCCTTCTGAAGGTGGCTGGTCATATGGGCTTGGACAGGCATTTGTTTTCTCTGACATTGAGAGAACTGGACTTAGAAGGTTCGACTACTTTTTACTCTGCAGCCCTGGAAGCGTGGCAGCTTTTCTCTTTTTCAAGGCATGGCTGCATTGCTGCGTCAGCGTGGAGCTTTCAAGAACCTTTGTTTTTTTTTTAACCCTGTGCTCCCTGCATGGTCCCGGGTTTCTGTTTCTGTGAGGTCCAGTTTTTTGAGAGCTGGCATCAGCAAAGTCTGTCATCTGAGGAGGGGCAGGGAGTGGATTACAGCAGAAGAGCTGAGACAAATCATTGGTCTCAGGTCAGTGCGCGTGGTGGAGCAGTTGCTTAAGCCATCTGAGAAGTGACCTATCGGGGCCAGTGTTGGAATACCTGGAAGCAACACTGGTGGAAGGCTGCGGGACTGAAGTTCCTTTTCCAGAGCTGGTGATCAGCATGGAACGTGAGGACTGGACGGCCGGTCAGGGGAAACTCCTTACACTAGGAACCCCAGTTCTAGGAAACTTTAGTGGAATGAGCAAAAAGACTCTGTATCTTGCCTGTACAAAAGTGATCAATTTCCAGATTTTGATGGATTTACAGGAAACAAAGTGGACTGAAATTGTAGGGACAAATTCGTCCCCGAAAGGTAGTTGGCGGTCTTTGTATAAGAGACCCATTGAAAAGAGAGTGGGAGACCTCCAGTGGAGGATCACACATGGGATTCTAGCCACAAACAGGCACAGGCACGTCCATTTTGCAGAAACCATGTTTCTGCGACTATTTTTCATGTTTTCATGCAATGCTCACGTCTGTACCACATGTTAAATCTAGTGAAGCATTGGGGCTTAGAAATTTTAGGTTTTTTTTTTTTGATCAGGCCCTATTTATATATGGACCAAAATACTCAGTTTTAGGAGGAGATAAGATAGTTCTTCTTAATTTTTCATACGGGGCTGCAAAGTTGGCAGTTTGGTGCAGCAGGAAGAACAGAATTAGGGAATGTGGAGGAACTGATCCGGTCATGTTACTGAGGGGTTTGGTGATGAAACGGTTGTTGCTGGAACATGCTTATTATACTCCGATTAAGGATGTTGACACTTTTTTTGCGGTATGGGGGGTAGGGGGTTACATTTGTAAACCGGATGAGCAAGGAGGTTTTGTAGTAACTTGGTGGTAGTTGTTGTTTTTTTCTAGCTGTGGTCTTCTAATGGATCAGGAAATGTTTCGTTTTTGTTTTTTGTTTTTATTTCAATTTTTATCTTATTTAAATTAATTAATTTTCTTCCTTGTTGTGTGTTCATAATTGTAAAATATAGTCAAAAAAAAGTCTCTCTCTCTCACTGTCTCTTTCTCTCTCTCACTGTCTCTTTCTCTCTCTCACTGTCTCTTTCTCTCTCTCTCTCTCTCTCTCTCTCTCTCACTGTCTCTCTCTCTCTCTCTCTCTGTCTCTCTCTCTCTCACTGTCTCTCTTTCTCTCTCTCAATCTCTCTCTCTCTCTCTCACTGTCTCTCTCTCTCTCTCTCTCACTGTCTCTCTCACTGTCTCTCTCTCTCTCACTGTCTTTTTCTCTCTCTCTCTGTCTCTGTCTCTCTGTCTCTCTCTCTGTCTCTCTTTCTCTCTCTCTGTCTCTCTTTCTCTCTCTCTGTCTCACTGTCTCTCTCTCTCTCTCTCTCTCTCTCTCTCTCTCTCTCTCTCACTGTCTCTCTCTCTCTCACTGTCTGTTCTGTAAGAGGTACGTCGTCGCCAG
>JAUZSV010264584.1:0-12141 GCA_034780495.1 Parotocinclus cesarpintoi
GATCTTGTGTGTGTGTTTGTGTGTGTGTGTGTGTGTGTGTGTGTGTGTGTGTGTGTGTATACATGTGTGTAATAGAGCTGTGCAATTGACACAATACAGCTGTCCTACTGCGTAATCGGAACTTTATCAACACATCAGACTGTCACACAGACATTCCACAAGCCTCAGGACTTGGATGATTTCTGATCCAATTGACTTAGTAAATTGTAGTTGAAGATGTCTTGACGGTCGCATGCACTGTTATAAAACAGAATATAAAACAGAAGTGTAAATTACCTTTGCCAAGGCACAACCCCATACCATGATATATTCTGTATTTTGGACTTGTTGCTGATAACAGTCTGGATGGTTCTTTTTGTCTTTGGTCTGGAGTACACAGCATCCTTTTATTCAAAACAGATCTGGAATACTGACTCATCAGATCACAATACACATTTACACTTTTGGTGGTCCATCAAAGCTGCTTCAGGACATGTTTAACATGAAGATTCTTTTTTACATAGTAAATTTTGTGAATATAACTCTATATTGTAGTGCTTCACAATGTTTTGCCAAAGTAATTCCTTGCTCATGTGGGTATATCAGCTATTGTTAAATAGTGTTTTTTGGTGCAGTGCTGTCTGAGGGACTGGAGATAACGGGTGTTCAGCTTAAGCTTGGCCTTTATGCACTGAAATTAATCCAGATTTCTTGAATAGATATTATGCACTATAGAGGAAGTAATATGTAAATACCTTTTCGTTGTAGTTATTTTTTCATGCATTTGTTGACAAACTGGTGATCCTCTAACCAGCTTTGTTCCCCAAAGACTCTTTCATGAACACTGCTTTTGAACCAAATAATGATTACAATTGGCTGTTGAGCTGTATAAAACCACATCATGTTTATTAACAAATCACATCAATATCTAGTTTTTAGGGGTTTTCTTTACCTCACGACATAAATTCAGTCTGAGCTATTTTAGGAATGTGTCGCAGGCCTGAAATGCAGGAATGTATTTTTTTTTTTAAACAAATAAAACAGAGATGACCATAAAAAACATGACATATTTTGTGTTTTTACTCTCTGCAATGAATTAAAAGTATAGGAACATTTAAGACGCACTGCATTTTCTTAATTAGCATATTCATTATTGTCCCAATTTTTCAAATGGATAGAAAGGTCTGATGTTTCTTACCTCATGGGGCCTTATTTTAAATAAAAACTGTCTTATGAAAATCCAAAGGATTTGTTACTGAGGTTAACATTAGGTTAAGTTAGGTGTAGTATTAATCAGCCACAGTCAATGGAAATATGTAAAAAGACAGACTTTGAGAAATGTGTGTATTTTACATCTTTGGTATTTGGATGTCTTTCATCCAGCAATGTGATTTACTAGAAGAGCCTGAGCCGAGTATAATTGGTTATGCGTCTCCTAGACAACCGGCCTCACATTCTCAACCCATGAAAGAGCTCATTGGTAAGCAGGAAGTCACTTTGTCCTGAGACCCAGTGAACTAAATTAATGAACTGACATGGCCACTCATGAGGAAAAAGGGCAAGAATCCCCTTTTCTCTCTTTCCGAGCCCTTTGAGTTCACCTGAATTTCTTTTAAGCAGATATGAGAGAGCTATACACTGCTTCCTCCATGCTTCCCCTCACAACAATAGGTCACTTCTCTTTTTCACCCCCTTGTGGAATGGTTTGTTGTTTATCAACAAATGAAGGAATTGAATTGACAGACTGACACCAGACTTCCGAAGTGTAGCAAATAGCCAACCGCTTACAACACTCTGCTTTGAAAACAGAGGTCACAGGTCAACGTGTCAGGCAAGCTGATTACAGCAGCATTAAGTTTAGTATAAACTACATGCCTTCTTGAAAAAACACAGATAGGGTAGTGCCCACAACAGAACTGATTACTAATAATCAACATAATTTGCCATTTAATGACAGAGAACCTGATCACAGCATACCATTATTTCACAAAAATAAAATTGAAACGTGGATATAAATTATATTACAACCAATTAAATTAAATCTACAATTAAATTACAAAAAGGTGGGACAGTATGGACAATGTAATTTAAAAAATGTGCAGTGCTTTTTACGTTTACTTTTATTTAATTGCAGACAGTCTGAACCTGAAATATTTCAGGTTTTGTATGGTCAATTTCATTTAATTTATTAATAATCATCACCAGCAACCCATTTCGGTGTTGGGATATTTAGGTCTAGTAATGAGTTAAAAACGGAAGAATTATGTGATCTGTTATCAAGTGATTATAATCATGATTTGGTACAAAAGCAGAATCCACACTTTGAGGAGAAAAGCTGCGCAGAGGAACTCCAGCAACTATTGCATGATAGAATTGAAATTAGTTTTAAAACAATGTTCCTCAAAAAGTACTGGATGGGTATGCATATTTCAGTTCTAACGTTTTCTGATTGACCTTTTTTCCACTGTCTTGTTGAAACCAGCATATGTTGCTCTAAAATCTCAATGTTCTTTTTCTACACTAATGTACTTTTCTACACTGATGGGACTGTGGTGGCCTAGTGGTTAAGGTAGTGGACTATGGCCTAGAAAGTCCAGGGTTCAAAGCCCACCTTTGCCAAAGCTTCCACAGTTGGGCCCCTGAGCAAGGCTCTTAACCCACAGTTGCTTGGATTGTAAGACTGTATGAATTGTAAGTCACTCTGGATAAGGGCGTCTGCTAAATGCCGTAAAAAAAATGTAATGCTGCCATCACACAAGTGTAAATGGCCTTTGGCATGGGCACTAACATTTTATTTTTTTCAAAAATTACTTTAAATACTAACCACAATACACCTTTCCACTGTGTGATGGTCCATCTTAGATGGCTCCAAGATCAGAGAGCCTGACACTATTTCAAGACATTAGGTTTGTTTTTTGTACAGTGGCATTTTAAGTGCCATTTGGGATTCTGTGAACTTTGTTATGAACTCCATATTGTAGTGCTAAACAAAGGTTTGTCAAAGTAATACCTCGCCCATGTGATTATATCAGCTATTGATTAATAATGGGTTTTGATGCAGTGTTGTCTGAGGGGGCAAAGATCATGGGTCTTCAGTTTAGGTCTTCAATTTGTGCGTTTGCCTCTGCAGTTTCCTGGAAATTCCTCCAATTTCCTTGAATAATTGATTAATATTATGAACTGTAAAGGGAGAAATATGCAAGTCCATTCCAATTTTTCTTTGAGGAACATTTTCTTAAAATATTTAAATAAGTTTCTCATGCATTTGTTGACAAACTGGAGATCTTATGCCCATTTTTGCTCCTCAGAGACTGTTTTTCTAACAATCATGAATATAATCACTTGTTGTCAGTTGTTGTGATCATAGTTTGAAATCACATCAGTATTGAATATATTCACCTTGTTTTTCATACTATAAGAAATTGAATATACAGGGCACAAGGCATAAACAACCCTAGACAAGGTGCCATTCCATCATAGGGCACATACACTTATACACACACTCACATCAAATTTTATGGCTAATTTTATAGCTTTCCATTATGCAAGTCAGGTCATGTCAAATTTATTTCTGTAGCGCTTTCCACAACATAGCATTGTCTTAGGCCACCTTTACAAATATCTAGACTTACAGAACTGAGGGTTTTTTCACTTACAATACATTCTTTAATAAATTACATAATATATTCAAAACTTTATTATAAAATTAGCTATGTTAAAGATTTTTAACTGTAGGTTAATGTAAGTGTTTAAGTGTGTTTAAAGTAGGCTGTGCTATGATAAATACAATATATTTAAATTCCTAGATTTGTGATGGGTATAAATCCTAATATAGTATAATCCTATTGAGATGCTGTGGTATGACCTTAAAAAGACTGTTCATGCTTGAAAACTATTGTAACTGAATAAGAACAATTCTGCAAAGATGAATGGGCCAAAATTCCTCCAGAACGCTGTAAAAGACTCATTGCAAGTTATCACAAACGCTTGGTTGCAGTTGTGGCTGCTAAGGGTGTCCCAACCAGTTATTAGGTTTAGGGGGCAATCACTTTTTCACACAGGGCAATGTAGGTTTTGATTTTTTTTCTCCCTTAATAATAAACTCCTTTATTTACAAATTGCATTTTGTGTTTACTTGTGTTGTCTTTGACTACTATAGTACAACGAAATTCTGAGTGGCACCTCTTACAAGAAACAGTGCAAGACAACATAAGTACATGTTGTGCATTAGTACACCGTTTCCGTTGCCCATGATAATGACCATTTGCTTTACGCTACTCTGGCCAGTGCTTCAAATTCTGAATAAAGACGTGAGCAACTGTTTACATCTTATGTGGTGCAAATTTGTTTTGGAAATTGTTTGTTCTGATGTTGCTTGTCTATGTATTTAGAAGTGTTTCAGCCAAGATATGACCCAAACTTAATGGCTTGGTTTATTTATACATCTTGTCTTGTCAACTTAACTTATTTATATAGCACTTCTTACGATAGAGCATTGTCTGAAAACAGCTTTACAGCTTACAATAAATATTATGGGAATTAAAAAAGGCCAGTCCCAAATTCAAACTGCATAAACGTTGTAAGGAGGAAACTTTGGGAGGACCAAGACTCAAAAAGGGACCCATCCTCCATGGGTGACCTGGATGTTAACTGAAATAGTTACTCTTGTGAGGTATTGTGGACAAATGCATTAATAGCTCTTTTGTAAGACCTATTCCATGGCAATTTATTGAACTCTGTATTAAAATGATTGTCCACAAACTGTTGTCCAAGTCCACAGCTTTAATTTTTTTCCATACCTGCTCAGTCCAGTTTAGGTTCACACAGCCTAACCTGCAGCACAGTCACACTATGGGACAATTTAGACAATTTAATTCAAACAGTCCGGGCTGGGGATCTCTGGAGCTAAGGCATCTGTGCTAAACATTGTACCACTGTGTCAATCTTTGTTCCTGTACTGTGGTATTAAAGAGATCAAGTACTAATACAGAACACTGCCTAATTTTAGCATTTGAACAGTTTTACTTTTGTTCATTAGATCTGTTGTATCATTCTAAATGTTTGTTTTGAGTTGTGCATTTCATAGGTAAGGTAGTCAGTGGTATGCCAGGTCCCTGAATATAAACCAGGTGGCAAGAAAAAGATGAAAATACCTGCTCCCACCGACTCCCCACATCTACCCGGCACTTTGTTCTTTAGAGCACTGCCATTTAATTAAGCTTCAGGTGCTGTGACTGGAAAATGAAAGCCTGTGTATGTCAGTAACATGTCAGATAATACATGAGGCTAGACCCTAACTGTGGGAAAAACAGAGTTGAAAACCTTTGCTTCACAAGTGTGTTACAAACAGGCAATTGTAACTCTTATTCGAATACAGTGGAATCCTATAAGTGTCTTGTAATATTTATAGGTTTCAGTAAATACATTTTTTTAACAACAAAGTTTAAAAAAGATGCCTTTCTACAACACCAAATCAGAAAAAAAGTTGGAACAGTATGGACAATGCAAATGAATCTGTATAAAGAATATTCATTCATAATAACTGATATAACTCCATGGGCAAAGGATGACTTTGGCCAACCTTCCCAGTTAGTTAAAGCATTCTTATTTACTCAGATTTGTAGTAAGATTTAGACTATGACACATGGCTCAGGTTGGCTCTTTCCTCTTGGTTGTGTTAACTTCTGGTTCTCTCCCTTTAGTTATGCTGCTATAGTTAGTGCTGCCAGAGTTTTCATGCTGCACAAGGCATCAGTAATGGATAATAGACTCTGTGCTCCTAACCCATCAATCCCTACATTTTCTCTTTTCTCTCAGAGCTGATGTTCTGGTGCCGATTCCGGCACTCGGATACTCTTCCAGCTCGGCGTCGCTGGTCTCCATGGGCGGAGGTCTGTCCCACCAGAGTGTAGTAACTCCCTCCATCAGTTTGACATTAGGAGACAATGTGCCTCCAAGGACCTCACACTGAGGACTCATTTTATAATATATTTGGTTTATAATTTAGTTTATTTAAAATATAAGAAAATTAAACTATAAATTAAAATTAAAATAAATTAAAATATAAATATAAGTTTCTGGTTTATATGGTTTTTATATTTGTGCTGGGAATGTGCTTCATATTCTCTTCCTTGTAGCTAAGTATACTAACGGGACGTTGACCAGACATTACCATAGTCACACAGTCACAACAAAAACAAAGCACAAAACTTTACCATACTTGAACCAGTTTTGTGTCATTCAAACATGAATTAGATGTACATAAGACTAAGATTTGTATTTCGTGTTATAATTCTTATGTGGATGAAAGTCAAATAATGCACACCTGTATTAGATTCAAACATCATGCTTAAGAATAAAAGTTCTTACCTGCTTGTTCATGAGGATGTATATGATTGGGTTGATGACTGTGCTGCTCTTGGCCAGGAGAGATGGCACCACATGTGCAACAGGGGTAATGATTCCTGACGGGCCAAAAGTGGCCATTAGAGCCACTATGCTGTATGGAGTCCAGCACAGCATATAACTCACTACTGCGGTAATTATCATACACAGCAGGTGATTCTCCTTCCTCCAAGCTGCTGTCTTATGGATCTTCCCTATCTGAATAAGAAAAAGGAAAAACTACTCTTAGTGGATGGGTAAAATTACAGCTAAATTATCATTGACCTTTCAAAATACTCATTTTGTCTTCTAACATGAAATCATAACACATTAAAATATATAATCCCCAGACAAAAATAGTCTAAAGTGGTATTAACCAGCAGAGTGGGTGACAGGATTTATATTTTGAGTTCTGACTTGGCCAAGGACAGTTTTATACCAAAATCTCAGGCCAAAAAAAAAAATCAGTCTTGGCCTCATCTGACCATAAAACCGTTTGTCACATGTCATCAGCAGTGAAAATGTGTGATAGTTTTTTTGTAAAATGTTTCTTTCTTGCCATCTTGTCATAGGGCCAGCTTTGTGTAAAGATTGTAAGAATTTTATCGCATGTATAGAACAACCAAACCAAAGACTTGTAAGAACCGCCATACATTTTGGAGGAATGGCCCAATTTAGGCAGGTTGCTAATTTCCACTTACATTTACATTTATATTTACAGTATTTAGCAGACACCCTTATCCAGAGCAACTTACAAAAGTGATTTAAGACATCAGTAACACAATCCATTCTTAATAATTAGGAATCTAAACAAGAATCAACTTCCTAATAATGCCCTGAACAGTACATGGATACAGTAATAGTTAAAGCCTCTGAAATCTCTTTGTATTCTCCTTTTTATTTTATTCAGAAGACTCTTTGAAAACACCTTTCCAACTATGGTACATTATTCCATGCGTTACCATTCAGTATTGAAATCCTAAGAAAAAACAGCCAACCAAGAGTAACCAAAACCACTACAACTCATATCAGGTGGGGGTCAGGTAGCCTGTGTGTGAGATGGAAGGGGCTGAATGATTTTCATACCTGCATAATCCAAATTCAGTGTAACATGGCACAAACTGAGAACCAACCCTAGACAGGATTGGACACTGGGACACTTTAGAGACACCATTAGACTTATGATATTTTGGAAGTAAACCAATGCAGGCATGGGGAGAACATGCAAACTACACACAGATGGACTCTGCGCCATAGGGACTGGTCACCTATTCAAAATCATGCATTTTAATAAATTCATATTAATACAGTAATTTCAGACATTTTTCATTTTACAGTTAAGGGCATAATGTATAGGTTGGAAAATAAATAAAATATTAATTTTAGGTTTTTGGGATTATTTTAGCATTTTAAGAAGTCTATGTTTTGATTCCAGATATTTATCCTTCACTTCTTCCTCATTTCAGGATTGGACAGTATGTATTTTTAGACTTTCAGGGTTGTGTGTATGTGCAGGTGCCAAATGTTGGCATGATAAGAGATACTTTGTTCTGTTCTCTGTTTACATTGTGATGTGCCAGCATTACCACTATAACATTACACTACATGGCCCGTAATTAGATAAACACCTAGCAAGGATTTCCCTAGTAAGTGGAGTATAAATCCTGCCATCTCCACTGACAAACATTATCAGACCAGCCCAACTACATATATGTGCTCTTATTCTGGGGGACACATGTTGGAGCAAAAGTAAATCTCGGATAGCATGTAAGATGTAAGCATTACTTGCTGTTATACATAATCTCAAAGAAGAAATACTCAAAAATAAATGTCTGTCTACTTGAGTGACTGAGCTCTTAACAATTAGCTACAAAGAATAAAAAATAAATAAATAAAAGGTTTCTGACGTAAACAGCCATTCAAGACCTGAATTTCCATAAATTACAAAAGGTTTACCATGTGTATAGCAATTTAGGCTTTCATTTTTGTTTTCAGCCGTATCTTTGGTATGTTTATGTATCTATAGATATTATATATAGTCCTATGCAAAAAGCTATATTTACGACGAGCCATGGGGCAATTTTCCCTTTTCAGGTGCTATTGTACATTTACTTCCAGATGTCAGAGTTTTTCTTTCTCCCTCACAGAGAAAATTACTGTTACCTACTGTTTTTCATCCAATTCAGTGAAGATCTGGATTATTTGATTCCTGCCCAGCTGCATAATCTCTGTAATTTTACAAGCAGATCAATCTCAATGAGAGAGAGAGACAAGGCAAGTCAAGCAGAGACATTCCAAATGATCCAAACTAGAAACTAGAGGCTTTAAAAGAGTTATTTAGTTGGACTGGATGTTGAGTGGACTTAGAAGGTATGACTTAATCTACAGGTTTAAAGTAAAAAAAACAAATGTAAATCACCCCATTTTATACCCAAGTATCCTCATCAGGGCTAGGGTCTTTAGACAAACTCAGACCACATCCTGGCAAGGACAACATTTCATAGCATAGTTCTAAAAACAAACTGTGGGATTGCAAGCCTTATTCAGGTTTAAACCCAGGAAATCAGGAACCATCATTTCCAGCAGCTGGCTTGTTCTGCATGAATTGTATTGCTATGTATTGTATAGGGAAGATTTTTACTATTATGGGGATTACTGTTATTCAACCACAGACCTCCCATGGTGAACAAATTCACAAAATCATAATAATAGTAAATCAATCACAGTTCAGTAGAATGACCTTGTCTCTCACAATGACTCATATCTTTTTATATAGTAAAAATGTGTGTATCCAGCCTTTTTTTGCCAAGAATGCCTTCAGGGACAGCAGAGAGGATTTGTACCAATTCACACCTCCAAATTCCAACAATTTTTATTGTTCTTATCTTGAATAAGAATCACTCGCGTTGATTTAAATGTCACAGACCTTAGCAACGCATTTTTCTTGCACAGATAAATGGGAAAGGGAAAGTCAAACATGGGTTTGCATTTTCATTTCGTTATTTGAATTGTCAAGTTATTTGACAACCCTTCCGACAACAAACAAATCTTCTGAATATTACCTTTCTGACAGTATAAAGCAGCCACCCATAGCTGTAAATCATGACAAGCACTGGAAGGCCCAGGCAGAAGATGAACAGACAGATGATGTAGGCATGAGACTGTGGAGAACGTTCTGTCCAGGACACTGAACAACTGGTGCCAGCTCCCTCTAAACCATAGCTACTCCAGCCCAGTAAAGGGGGCAATGTCCAAAACAAAGAATAGAACCATGAGCCGCCAACTGCCAGCAATGGCCTCAGATAGTCCGGACGTCTCTTGTTATACACTGTTAATGTGCTGTAGCGTTCAAATGACAAAGTCACCAGGGATATTAGAGACACTATACCTAATAGGAAGAAGAGAGATAGAGAAAGAGAGAGACAGAGAGGGAGAGAGAAAGAAAAAAGTGTTTATATATGCCTAAGTGTTCATCAGACAAAATGCACAGGAAGAAAAGGCTCTGCCAGTAACACCATAAATTCATGACAATGAATGGTTTGGGGTCAATCTGGGCAGGAACTATAAAAGAATGGAGAAGAAATGTCAACATGTATAATTACTATAGCTCATCAATGTTGAGATCCATCACTTGAAACTCATTCATTCATTGTCTTATTCGCTTATCCTGGTCAGTGTACGTTTACATTTACAGGATTTAGCAGACACCCTTATCCAGAGTGACTTACAAAAGTGCTTTAGGACTTCAGTAACATAATTCATTCTTAATAATCTAAATCTAAAGAATGCACTTCTGAAACTGCAAAGGTTGTTTTTTTGTTTTTTTTTAAATAGATAGAAATACAAGGGTGGGGGGTTTAGGGTACCGGGAGAGTCAGTGAATAGCCGGCAGCACAGGGCGCAGGGCAGGAACAGCCCTAGATAGGGTCCAATCCATCATAAAGCACATACACTCACACACTTATACACTTATTCACACGCTTAGCGCACTTTGTGAATGAGCTATTTTACCTAACATGCATGCCTTTGGAATGTGGGAGGAAACTGGAGTACCCGGGGATGCCCACGTAAGCATGGGGAGAACAGGTAGACTCCATACAGGTGGAGTCCAGGGAATCAAACTGGAGATCTCCGAGCTTTAATTTGGCAGTGCTAACCACTGCTCCACCATGCTGCCCATCCAAGAAAACAGTTGGCTGCTCATGTGATTCAGAGGATAGTCGACCAGGAAACCAGTTGGAGTGCTGGCAGTGCCTTCAGACTAGGTCGGGCATCACAATTCATAATTTAAATTTACCTTCTATAAAATGTGTTCATTTTTCTGTGAACAATACAAAACAATACCCTCTTAATAATAATAATAATAATAATAATAATAATAATAATAATAATAATAATAATAATAATAATAATAATAATCATCATCATCATGCCATGTGATTTAAAGAAATTAATAGAAACAAAGGTTTACCATTGTAAACAAAATGTTTTCGTGCAGCTTCAATAACTTAAATAACCGAGTGAAAAACAATCCTTTTACATTTCTTAAGAATAATGATTCAAAATATATATACTTTTCTTGTACTGTGTAAAATATAATTACAAAGAATCTTAAGTCCCCTGCAATTAAAAGAAGGAAAAAACGTTTAGAAAGAATTTCAGTTGTGGTTTTGATAATCTGCTTTTGGTTCTATTCACTATACTGGCTTTATGATACCATTTTCCCATGATTATTGTTTATGCATTTGATTCAATTCTTTTTTTTTATTTCTGAAGTGTAAACAATGAAAAACAATGCACATTTTCTTGACTTTTTACACGTTGCTTGCTATTTCTGATGTGAAAATGTGTACTTTTTGCAAATCAAAATAATGTGTAATTTTCTTGTACAACAAATTCAATACAAATGTCTCACTGTGAACAGAATGTGTGTTAGCATGATGTATTATTGCATAGAAATACATAAAGAACAAATAATCCAACTCGACAATACTACATCCCACTTGTTGCACATCATCCCATTTTTGCTGTGATATAGCTATGTGCTGCCTTAAACACAAACTAAAGAAAAAGGTCACTGAGAACAGAAGACACAAGGTGTGTGTTGTAGTGCACTCTGGTTTTCAAAATATGCAATTGCATTATATCCTCCTGACTACCACGAAAGAAAATATTATCAAATCACATTTGTTTTTAAATTCCCCAATTTTTGTAAGATAATTAGAATATTGGAAACATTTTTAAATTAAAACACTACAGTGGACAATGGAATTCTAGACATTGCCAAGAACTAAATTGGCAACCAGAAAATACCGAAAAGTGAATGTCAGAATGAGTTTAAAAGCCACATAACTGTCAACAATCACTTTTGTTTTGTTGTGCTTATTTGCTATGGTATTTCAAAAAGTCATTCCCCTTCTTGAAAACACACAGGAATACCTTGCACTTCATGAACATCACATATTATTTGCTTTTGCAGTCTGATCTGCGACACCTTGATGTGTTTTGTTCCCCATCTCTGGACGATGTATGGCTCCATAATGTCTCAGAGCAGCATTTGACTGCAGTTTCCACTTTTCACGTGGGGGACTGTCACTGTCATGCTGTCACTTGTAATTCCTGTTTAGGCCTGAGTAATTAACTCAATATAAAAATATGTCCACTACAGAGGACAGTTTTAAAGGCTTAAATACTCTGCTAAAATAGGGTTAAACTAATTCAAACAATGTATAAACCAGTGGCAGATGCTGGTCTTTCAAGGAGAGGAAGCTCAATTTC
>JAUZSV010264687.1:0-12141 GCA_034780495.1 Parotocinclus cesarpintoi
TCTTTTCTCTCTGCGCCAACTAACTACGATTTCTCTTTTCTCTCAGAGCCAACTAACTACGATTTCTCTTTTCTCTCAGAGCCAACTAACTACGTTTTCTCTTTTCTCTCGGCGCCAATTAACTACGTTTTCTCTTTTCTCTCAAAGAGAAACTAACTACGTTTTCTCTTTTCTCTCGGCGCCAACTAACTACGTTTTCTCTTTTCTCTCAAAGAGAAACTAACTACGTTTTCTCTTTTCTCTCGGAGCCAACTAACTACGTTTTCTCTTTTCTCTCGGCGCCAACTAACTACGTTTTCTCTTTTCTCTCGGCGACAACTAACTACGTTTTCTCTTTTCTCTCACAGAGAAACTAACTACGTTTTCTCTTTTCTCTCGGAGCCAACTAACTACGTTTTCTAGGGCAGGTGGGGTAAAAAATAACAACAGGGGCCAGATTACAAAAAAAAACAACAAAAAAGTAAAATATCTGGTCTTCGGTTAAGATCAGGACGAGATTTAAAAACGATTCATATAACTTTGTTAATTTAGGAACTTTTTCTCGTCTCCAAATCCAAACTGCAATCAATTAAAAGAAAACTCCCAGCCAAAAGGGTTTTAGTGACACGACTGAGGTTTAATTTCACGCTGGTTTAATTTTAATACTTACAAAGTTGTGCATGGTAACCGGGACGTCTTCCAAAATCTCGACGAGAAGCTACTCCCCGACCAGAGGGGTGATGTCGGTGCTCCAGTCGGTGAGCCTTTTACGACTGAGGAACGGACGAAGCAAACGGGTAAGGGGTTACGTTCAGGATTTTATTCTTTCTTTCTGTACGAACGATAATCCGTAAAATTCCCCTCACCCCTCGAGGAGGCGGTAGACGCCGCAGCATTCCTGACTGAGGCCTCGCACCTTGAGCGCTTTGTCCAGACTGTCGTGCAACGTCTGGCCCGGGCGCACGTTCACCTGTATAAAAACAAAAAAACAAAAACGTGGCGGCGCGTTAGACGGGCGACAAACGCGAGCGCGTTTAAACCTCGATCTCAGACGGGCGCTCACCACGGTGCGCTGTTTGTTAGGGAGGTACACGCGGATGGTCCCCCCTCCTCCTCGGGGCACGTCCTCCGGGCTCGTCTCCCCGGACGAGGAGCAGGACGACGTGGACGACATGGCGGACGCAGGGCAGAGAGTGGATCAGAGCGACGCCCTCACCTGGAGCCTGAGAGAAGCGCGGACGTAAAGGTAAAGTCGGGGCACCGAACTTACACGCGAGCGCCGCCCAGCGACCATCCCATCAACGCCGGCTCGCTTTAACGAACACAAACCACGACGGGGGATTAAAATCTGCCTTTCAACTCACGAACAGGACGCGATCCGAGCTTAGAGGCTCTCCTGGTTGCCAGGTATGCTTGTTCTAAGCAACAGGGCTGTTTTTGTCAAACCGATCAAGCCGCTCGACGCTTACAGACGCTGCTCATTCGTCCGTAATCAAGCCGTTCCTGTTCAGCCTCTGAGCTTTAAACGTGTCCGAAGAGGCGCGTTGGAACCTGGGTAAAACTGGCATCGTTAGAACGCGCCAGCCTCTGCCAGCACCGAGCTCTGAGTGAATAAAACGTCTCGATTAGACGCTGAACCAGCAGCGCCTCGATCCCACGCACAGACTCGCCCGATCTGTTCTCCGAGTACCGACTCGAAAATGAAGGCGCAGACACTTCAGAATAAAAGCTTCAATCAGGAGGAGAGAGCCAAAGACCTTAAGTTTTAACCAACAGGACCTTAAGGGTGGTCCTTAAAGTCCTTAAGGTGTTTCCCTGCATCGGGAAGCATGAGGCGGCTCTAAAGGGTGGCTTTATTTTTTTTAAAGTCATTTCTAACCTTTTTTTTTTTTTTCCCCTACAGCACATTTCTGCTATTTCAGACAGTTTGAATATTTCTTTTGCACCCATGCAGACTTCCTAAACGAACGTCAGATCCCATCTGTGTCGGGTTTTCACCTTCTCAAACGCATCTCGCCGCTTTAGTGTTATTTATTCGTTTCGTTCTGATCCCTTTTTCTTTAAGAAAGGGTGTCTTTCTTAACTCAGACTTGATACCGACTCAACCTTAATTTAGGCACATCCAACTCAAACATTACAGTAAATCAACACAAGATAAACGGTAGCAAACTCAATAGATAATATTACACATAAGTTCAGGATTCTGTTTAGCTAGATATATATTTTTTTGGTGAGCCAAAAAAAAAAATATATATTTTTTTTTAATTAAAAAAAAGAAGAAAGAGCGTCTTTGCACACAGACAGCTGACGTTCAGAGGCTGCAATCGGCCTTCGATCATCTGGGACGTAAAAGCAGGTCGAGAGACGTTCCCGGACCGACATGGGGACGCTTTAGAGACCTTCTAACTGGACTCGACGTCAGAAATCCATTCTCATGTCCCCTATGTACTGTATTTACCTGGCAGCTCATACGGTCGTCCTCCAGGAATTTTAGGACCGGACCACACCGAGTAAACGTTCAAACACCCCGGAAACGAATCCAGTCTGAACTGGGCTACCGCTGGAACCAGTAAAAAGGGGAGAGGAACTCCCTCGGTAAGCCCTGCAGGATCGGTTTGTATGATAAAGAGAGGCAGACGTTCAGAAGACTAGCAGTCCCTAGTCCAGGGGTGACCTAGTGGTTAAGGGACTGGTCTATGGACCAGAAGGTCATAGGTTCTAATCTCACCTCTCACTACAATTGGGTCCCTAAGCAAGGCCCTAATCCAACAACAGCTTGGATTGTAAAACCGTATTAATCGTAGGTCGCTCTGGATAAGGGCGAGTGCTAAATACTGTAAATGCTGACTAGAAACTAGGAAAGTATTTGTGTTCTCTATTTAAATGAGACGTTTTGTGAGCAAAGCTCAAACAGGACGCAAATCTGCCTTTTAATCTGGATTATTGGGTCGATTTGATTCCAGATTCCCATGCTAAGCGATCATTTACGTACGTTAATGGATCCTCTATCCTAACACTGAATAAAAAACGTTTTGCGTTTTCGGACTCCAGTTCCCAGCATGCTTCACTCCTCAATGCCTGCTCACACCTGCATGTCATTTGTTGTTATCGACCTGTTCCTATTCGTTTTTAGCCTCACTTTCACCGTTTGCCGAATCAGATTCGGACTCCTCGCCTCGGTCGTGACTCCCACAGCATCTCTGGACCTGGTCCCGGGGCCGGGCCCCTTTAGACGAGTGGGTAAGGGTCAAATGGGGCTGATTCAATACAAGAATAAATCATTTGCAGTTATTAATAATGGACTTAATAAAATCTGGCAAAGCTGGAGAAGGAAAAAAAAAAAACCTGGATACGGTTATTATATAATTATAACCTTATTATAATTCTCTGAATAAACGTCGAATCAATATTTAGTCATAAAAACTACAGTTGTACAAGTAAATGAGATGAAAGGCATAATCTTTAAATCATGTGAGAATATACTAACACACTTTATACAAGTTAGAGCAGTATTATTTCTAAAAAAAATGCCCTCATAAAAGAAATCACTTAAATAAACGCATTTATAAACACGAATCGTTTCACCTGTTGCTCTACGCATGCAAGGTCAATGAGAAACAGTTACTCTTACACTATAAAAAGTACAAAAACACGAACGAATACCATTAAAAAGAGAAAATAAAGTGGAAAAAAACAGCATCTCTGAATCACTAATCGCCCTCCGTTGTGATTTGATTTACCCTGAGCTCACGAACATCCAGAGCCTGGGCAGAAATACGTTGCAGCTCTGGCCGTATCCCAAACCGCCCCCTGCTCCCTAGGTTAGTGCACTACTGACCATTGCTTCCGAGCCGTACGTAGTGCACTATATTATCCCACAAGGAGCTGTTTGGGATTCAGCCAACGACAGATCACTCAAGCGGACTGAAACACCGCGGCGTCTTATCAACAAACTAAAGCGTTATCGCACAACGATTAATACACGAGCTCGGTCGTGTACTTTTACTTTAATTTTATTTCTAGAATATTTTTTTTTAAAGAAAAATGCGGCAGCCCTTTTCCTCTGACTGACTCGACAGAGCAGCTAAAGCTAACTCATAGCATTACTCACGTTAGCAATGCAGTTTACTCTTTATTTAAAAGATACAAACACATAGATACGGACACAATGAACGCCAGCTGTCCATCGGTCACACATCTACTCGTTCCGGGCGCGTCCGCAAAGCAAAGGCGCGGCGTTTAAAGGTAAAAGTTCGACTTTTTAAGACTTATTGAGTTTCTGAAGTAAATACTCACCTGAGGCGGCGGCCATCTTGAATTCTCTCAATCTGAAGTCGGATCAGCGAAAGATTGCAGGAAAAGAGGAACACCTACAGCCCGGGCTCTGATTGGTCCACTTTTAGCCCACTCCCTTTCTGATTGGCTTATTTTTTCAAACTCGCGTGGTGATTGGACGATGATGTTGGCCACGAACCAGTCACGAAGCGGCTTGTGATGCAAACGGGATTAAAGAGGCCACCGCGTTTTAACGTAACATTTATAGGGATTTGAGTTCAAACTGCGGGGATTTGGGTCACAAAATCATTTTGGCGAGACTCCCGGAAAAGCTTTTAAAGCTTTCATTTTAAATCAAAGTATAAGCAACACGGTGGTGTGCTAATAAATGTAAGACTTGCCATATTTTCCATGGTGGTAGTCATGGACCAATCAGAGAGAGTCTTTTTGTTAGAAAAACTGCATTGTTTTGACAAGTTACAGTCAAGTTTAAGACATTTAAAGTGGATTAATACAACATATGGCTACTTTTGTGTCTAGAAACATATAAAGAGCGAACAAAATCATTTCACAAAACCTTATAAACCTGTGTCTAAAGGAGTACGTTGCAATTAAGGACAATCCTGCAGCGCTCTGATTGGTTAATCATGTTGGTCATGACGGGCCAATCACGATAGAGGTTGTGAAGCAGCCACGGCAAAGAGTTGTACTGTATTTATTGCACCACATGAGGGCGCTCTAAATCACAATCATGGCTAAATTGTGATCTAATATAATAATATTTATTTTCTTTAGGTCATTTTGATTCACTTGAGTCGAAAAAGACAAATTTCAGAACAAAATGAAAGGAAAAATAACAGAATAAAATAACGAACTGTTATTAGAACATATATATGAGTGAATCATAATAAAGATGTTATATTTTGCAGTACATGGTCTTTAAAGAGTTTAAACTGTTAAACTGTGTGATATTTCACTATTTCATTGTCTAATATTACACCCCCCCCCCCTTTTGTTTTTCTTTGGCATGGAACAAATTCAAACATTTAAAGGAGTTTTATTTAAATGCTATAAAAGCAGAATGCATTTCGCGTGTTTATAAAGGTTTACTTTTCTTTTTAATAAATGCACATCACATTATTGGCGGGTCGGCCCTCTTCCCAGGTGAGCTTTTTGAACTGATTTAAACGATACTTTATTTATTTTCGCGTCTAATAACTCCTAATTTTGTTATCTTTGATAAATAAATTGGGATTGAACGGGTTAAAGTGCAGTTTGAGCTCATCAAAACAAAAGCTCACGGAATATTATGGCTCGGAAACGTTTATCTGTGGCTGAATCCCAAACGACTACTTCTTCCCTACCGAGGTGCCATACGTTACAGCGTATAGTACTGGATCGAGCGCCCTTTGCAGTGCACTCCGTATTAAGAAGGACGTGGTTTGGGATTGAGCCAGTAACGCTTCGCTCTATAGCTAGGATGCGGGTCTGATGGAAGATGTCTCGGTGCGGGCAGGAGGCCACAGACGAGCTTCTCAGACACTTTATCCGCTCAGGATCCTCCACCAGGTCTGTACGTTCACACAGAGAGCCAAAGCGTTCAGCATTTTAACTCTTTAAAAGCAAAGCTTGTGGAATTTCAGAACGGAAGATAAGCGCAGGAAGGTGGCTTTGAACTACGCAGGGTTTATTGTACTGTTAGCTTAGCCACAGCGGCTAACAGCTGACTTGTGACACAAAGGAGCTTCCAAATTGTTGGGTTTTTTTTTTTATCTTTTAAACCTTTTGTACAAAAAATATAAAACGTCCCTCAATAGCTACAGGATCTTAGCATTGCTTACTTTATTAGATATGACAGGTTCAGTCCCAAATAACCTTAAACTGTTCGTAGTGCCCTACTTAGGGTGCGAGTCTTAAATAAGAACATATAGGGGGTTAGGGCTGCGTTACAAACCGTATTGCAAATGGTTAGGAAGTTCACTAGTTCAAGGGGAGTTGTTTTATCCCCTGTAGTTTGTTTATGTAGGTAAAGGTGAGTTATTTCCAGTTAAACTATGTAAAGCGGACTAGTTAGTAGTTTAGTGGTTTATTTCACACACTGAAACTATTATTTGCATCAAGCTGAATAATAAAGTGCACTAGGTAGGGTGTAGGGACTTTTCTTAATCCCTTGTAGTTCGTTATGTAGGTAAAAGTTCCAAACTCTAAGCTATAGAAACCTATTATTTGTACCCATAAGGTGTCCTAAATGGTGACAAAGTGCACTAGGTAGGGCATAGGGGACTTTGTTTAACACCCTGACACTTCCTATTTACTATATGAAGTATTATATTTATTATTTTCTCTACTTTATTATATTTTGTACTTCATTTATTGATTATTTTATTCATAATATTTATTTTACATATATTAATTATTTTATTTGGGTTTTTTTCTATTATATTAATTATTGTGTTTTTTTTTATTGTCAGAATGTTTAGTAATGTTGGATTTTTATGTATTATGTTTTTGTTTTATTATATAAATTATTGTATTGTATTTTATACTTTTTATTATTTTATTTATAGTATTTATTTTACAGTATTTGTTATTTTATGTATTTCCTGCGTTATTAATTATTGCATTTTTTTTATTTACTAAACCTTTATTTATGTTTAATTTTTATGCGTTATATTTTAGTTTTATTATGAATTATTACAGTATATTTTGTACTTTTTATTATTTTATTTATAGTGTTTATTTTACGGTATTTGTTATTTTATGTATTTTCATAAAATTTTATTAGAATTTTTATCTATAATGTTTTCTATTTATGTGAACTATTTTACTATATTCTTTACTTTATATTCATTATTTTATTTATAATATTTGCTGTACTATTCTTTTTTTTATTATATTAATTATAATAAACATGTTTTCTGTTTTTGCAATGTTTATTTATTTATATTCTATCTTTGTGAATTATGTATTATATTTTCTCTTTTATTCTATTAATTATTTCAGTTATATTTATTTCACTATATTAATTACTTAATTGATTTTTTAAATTATATTAATTAATGTATGTTTTCTGTTTTTTGCAGTATTTATTTGTTTGTTTTATTTTTGTGGATTTTTATGTGTTATGTCTTCTATTTTACTCTATTAATTATTTTATTACATTCTGTATTTTATTTATATTTATGTTACTATGTTTAGAAAATGTTTTATCATATTATTGTACATTTTCTATTGTTGCAGTATTTATTTATTTATATTCTACTTTTATGTGGAGTATTTTCTGCATTATATTTTTTATATAATATGAATGATTTGACTTATTTAGTATTTTATGTTATAGGACGTTATTACTGTGTATTTAAGCCGTGTGTTTAATGTATAATAATTTGGATTATAAATGCAGCTTTTCTTTGGCGCTTTAGAAATAAGATGATGAAGAACTGGGGCGTGGTCGGGGGCGTGGTCGCTGCCCTGGCGGCGGGCGTGTACGTTCTGTGGGGTCCCACGGCAGGCAGGAAGAAGAGGAAGAGAGGTAAGAAGAACGACCAAACCGAAAACGTCCAGACCGGTCGCTGCTCTTGTGTTTTTATTCTCTTTTTCTTTTTTTTTAAGGTATGGTCCCAGGGCTGCTAAACCTGGGTAACACCTGCTTCCTGAACGCCCTGCTGCAGGGTCTGGCCTCCTGTCCCTCCTTCATCACCTGGCTCCAGCAGTTCATCGGAAGCAGCAGGTCCCGTCTGACGAGCCCCGGGACGCGAGTGTCCAGCGCCCTGCTGCGGCTGATTACAGGTACGAGCTACGACTCGTAAAACGCGTCATAAAAACACGGGGTTTCGATTCCCAAACGTTTATCCTAATCCTTCCTCCGTCAGCTCTGTCTAACCCTGATCCTGATCCTGAGGAGGAGGAGGACGACGTTTTGGATGCAGGGTGTCTGTTAGAAGCTCTGCGTCTCTACAGGTGGCACATCAGCTCGTTCGAGGAGCAGGTAACGGCTTTGATCTTTCTGATCGAGCTTTATAGATCATCAAACAAACCCTGGGTTTGGTCTCCAGGACGCTCACGAGCTCTTCCACGTCCTCACCTCGTCCCTGGAGGAGGAGCGCGAGCGGCAGCCCAGAGTCGCTCATTTGTTCGACATGGAGACTCTGGAG
The DNA here is from genome assembly GCA_034780495.1 of Parotocinclus cesarpintoi. Taxonomy (NCBI): domain Eukaryota; kingdom Metazoa; phylum Chordata; class Actinopteri; order Siluriformes; family Loricariidae; genus Parotocinclus; species Parotocinclus cesarpintoi. The sequence continues at coordinate 8,409 of JAUZSV010264687.1, forward strand.
GTGAAAACACACCGTCGCCCGTCCACGGCGTTTAGTCTTAGGATTACATTTACATTACATTTTTTTTTGGGTTTTTATTAATTTTTTTAATTCTGCAGAAGTCGATCAAGTCGAGCGACGTTTCCGCCGGGTGCCGGAGTCGAGGTGAGACCTGTACCCTTAATTAGGAAAGGAAAAATTAGATTCCATGTTATGACCTATCGCTGCTGTTGCGTAGTTCGTCCACCAGAGGGCACACTGCTGTTATATCGTTGGCGATAAACGTTGGCACATCGCCGCTCCAGAGGTCCCCGGGTCGACCCTGACCTCGGACTCTTCCGTTTGGAGTTAGCATGTTCTCCCAAAACATGCCTTAGGTTAATTGGGGTCTCTCTAAATTGTATCGACGTGACCAAATAAACAAATAGCAGCGTTTATCAGTAGCAGTCTGTAACGGATATTATTATTATTTTTTTTTTTTTTTTAAATGATGATTCTATTTTTATACGTTTGATATGTTTATTTCTGCAACCTTTCAAATAGTTTTTTGTTCTTGTGCAAATAAATTATTTATTTATATTATATAAGTGAGGAATCCTAAATAAGCCATGGTTTTTAATTTTAAATCTTATAAATCCTAAAAATAATTTTAAGCTTTTTCCCTTTGAACGATCACTATAAACTATAATATTAATTACAAAACTTAGTTTTATTCTAATAATTAACATCTAAGCCGTCCAAGCAGGTCTGGTTTCCTCCTAATAACATTTATCTTATAACATTTTCCTTTCCGCTGTCACCTGGACCTGAATTTCCTTGTGAGTAACAGCAAAATGTTCCCCCACTCTAAAAATTTACTGACTTTATTTTTTATTTACTGACTGTATCGTCCAAAATTCGGTAAACATAAAACCATAACACAACCAGACTCTTCACACTGCAAACCGGTCATGGCCTTATCTATAAACACAGAACTTAAATAGTGGGACGTACTGCTGTTCTCCACAAGGTGGCACTTGTATCTCGCCTTGGACACAACAGGATACAGCGTCTGTTACTCCAAGGATTATGAATCTTTCAGAAGCCATACTGACACAGTGTCTTCGTAATACCCTTCACACCACCGAGACACTTATAGTAATAAAACGAGAGATAAGAGAGTGTGTGCCCTTCCCTTACACTGGAGCAATAGCAGCATGTGGCAGCTTCTTCAGAATACCAAACTGACGCTACAGTCCGAAAAAAGCTTGATCTGAAATTGTCTATTTGAAGAGGTACTAGAAATCAGTACCTTATGTTCTAAAAAGTCTTTGCAGAGTTCAGCACAGCAGCCTATGTATCGCTCCTGAGCCACTTAGAGTGATGCATTACATGAACAGATGTAGGAGGACACTCACTCATATTAGTGGGTCTAACAGTTGTACCTAGTAAACCAGGCTTTTAAAATCAAAGACACAGTCATGTAAATATCTAGAATCAAATATCAAAGCAGTATAATGTCACAGGTCTGCCTTCTTACCAGCTGTTTTTTTTTTTCAAAATATGTACAAGCCATTGTAGGCTGCAACGATTATTCAATGTAATTGACAATGTTGATAAAAAAATTGTTGAGTGCAGTCATCCTTAAACTGTAACTGCAATTCACTCTAGGAACTGTTGGGGCAGTACTCTTCAATTGTTTGGGATTACTGTATTCTGCACTAATGTAGAGGAACATATAAAATGGCAGCGCTGTTGCTACAGTTGACATACAGTGCACATGCTCCCAACCATTTCAAGCCAAGTGACCCAAACAGCAGAGAAAACGTGATGAGCGTTTTACAAGTACGAGAGCATTCCAGAGAGAAAAAAAATCACTGCATAGCGTAGCTCTCGTTTCATTGGAGCAGATGCATATACATCTAAAACAAAAGCAGTCCTGGTTTCTAATATTACTAGGTGTAGGTATATTTCGCTTTGTGATTTAACCAGCTGCTGGTGATATCATATTGTTTATTAGTTTACCTGTTAGAAAAAAGGTTTCATTGTTGGTTCTCGCTAAGATAAAGCTATTTTAGACATATTAGTCTTGTCCTGGTCCTCTCAAGGTTTCTTCCTTCTACTTTCAGGGAGTTTTTCCTTTCCACTCTCGCCCTAGGCTTGCTTAACTTGGGATTGGCCTTTTAAGATAATACAAGATTGTAAAGCTGCTTTGCAGACATACCAAGTCTCCCGGAAGTTGCAGGAGTCTACCGCATATCAATAATGGTTCTGATGCCCGCAAGTCAGATAAAATCTCCCGGAATCTAGAACTAGGGGCCCGAGTGAACACAAATGTGCACACAGCCGACACACACTTTTTTCCCCAATTGCGTATAGGAAAGAGAGTAAGAGGGAGAGAAACATGCTCCCGTCGTGTGCATATTCATGAAGCGCATGCATCCTCTTTGATTGGCCTGTTCTCTGTAAAAAATCTGTGAGTCAGCCAATCAGTTTTTAGCGTGGGCGGGCGGCGTTTTTTCCCCTCCTAGGTGGGATGCATTCAGTGAGAAGGAGCATAATAGAGGAGGCAGAGAAAGAGAAGGTAGGGCTTTCCAAAAAGAGGAAATCTAAAACTTATTTCACCTCTGAACGAGTTCAGGAGTCAGAGGTCACACCAGACACATATTAATCTGATGTCATGTAAGATAAACAAATTCATTGACACAGAGTGGTATGACATTGACATTTTAAGCAAACTGATTAAATCTGCAAAGCAAGCAGCAACAAAGTACAAAGAAGTCTTACAGAAGACCCTAGAATAGGTTAATTTAGGCTAATGTCGTAGCCCAAGCTGTAAAAAGTTGTTATGCACATTCCTGTAGCAAAAAGTAAAGTTCCATTATCCGTTGGTATCCTTTAGTGTGTGCATGAGTTTTTTTGTTGGGGGGGTGGATGCAACTTGGGATGTCTGTACTTTGAGACAATGCTCCATTGTAAAAAGTGCTATATAAATACATTTGATTTTGATACGGGTTAAGTACAATCATCGATATACAAAAGTAACATTAGCCTGTTTTGTCTTCCCTACTTTTTTGCCCATGCTAATACCAGTGTTTATTCTAAATAGCAACCCTAGTCCACTTAACAGCACCTAGTTAGCATTCAGATGTAAAATGAATGAAAATTAAATCTCCTCTAATTTTTGTGCAGTGTATTCAACCTGTTGTAATATAACTGGAGTCTGCATGCCCTAATTGGTGTTTTAAAGTAACCAGAGTGAGAGATCGAGCGCGTGTCCTATGATGGACTGTCTTGGCTTTGGGGTTAATTTGCTTTTAGAACTTTATGTGAAGACAGAGACTGACTAACATTCACAAGTAAGAAAGCTTGAGCCGGTGAGATAAAATAGGTGCTAGAACAATAGACTCAGAAAAAAAAAATCCTGGTGCCATATTTGAGTTTACTACTGGGGTACTGGTGGAATGCTGCTGTCTATGATGTAGGTTAAGCTTTAAAATTTGGTGCAAGAGCAGTAACTGTCTGGGATTGTATTTCACAATTTGTACCACTTGACTACAACATGACATGACAATGACATATTTATTTATTTATTTATTTGGCTTCTTTAACGTCACTATCGGCATTAGTGGACACATGTAAGCGACACACACAAGGTTATATCCATACACCTCAACACCACAAGTTCATCTTAACACCAGTCACACATATATACACAAGTCAATGCCAATTTTTGAGTAACCAATTAACCTAACACACATGTCTTTGGACTGTG
>JAUZSV010264786.1:0-14199 GCA_034780495.1 Parotocinclus cesarpintoi
TGATTTGCACAGGCTGACAGCTATGCTGATAATGCGTTACTCACTGATTAATCTCAGTGTTCTATCCTGTGCTCTCTGCCTGCTGGTATCTGTCAAGTCTATTCATCCACACTGTAGTGCGATGACCCTAAACATCAACTCAGACTAAACTATTCATTATTTATACTAATTTCGGAACACTGAGATTCAAGGTGCAGATACAAAATGTGCAAAATCTATATGTAATAATTTGTAGGAAGAAATGCAACAAATATACGTACTAAGAAGCCATTGTACCCTTAATAAAGGTGGGCTGTCCCCTGTCTACCACTGTCAAAATTTGTTAGCCATTACGTTCTGTCTATAAATAGAAAATAACAACTACAAGACTACTATAGACCAGATCACCAGTGGTGATTAAGTCAATTCAAGTCAAGTCATATTTATTTTTATAGTGCTTTTCACAATTGAGGATTGTTTTAAAGCAGCTTTACAACATTATGCTATCTTTAAAGGCCAATCCCAAATTGAGCAAGCCTAGGGTGATAGTTACAAGGAAAAGCTCCATATAATTTGTAAGGAATAAGCCTTGGGAGGACAAGACTCAAAAATGGACCCATACTCCTTGGAAATCCTACATGTTAACTTAAATAGAAGCTTTGGGTATTAAATACTATTTGTTATATAAAAATGGGACTACAATGTGATTACAAAATAATAATACATTTTATTAATTTATTTTATTTATTTATTTAGTTAAATACTTAACTGTTAAATTACCACACAAAAACGAATTGAATTACCGTATGCTCAAGAGTGCATTCTGGCTCTCAGGTTAAAATAAATTCTAAAAATAAGTAACAGAATAGTCCTTCCAATGCCCAAGTGACCCTGAGGGTTTGCTTTTTTCTCTCTCCCACTTTTTCTTCCTATCAGAAGAATCACATATCCAATTGAACTCTCTTTCACCTAGCCTACAAGGTTAAAAAAGCCTTCATGCACACTTTCAACATTACACAGTTCATATCTAATCACTCCGTCTTTTTATTCTCTGACTTAATATGCATGATAATGTAAAGTTTCATAAAATATCTTCCAAATGTACAGATCATATATTTACTGTTGACGAGTAACAAAATACATTTCACTGAGTAGCATTAACTGAATAGCTTTTATAATTTAGCTATAATTACTTATATTAATCATAATTATAATTAATATATGCTATATATTAATATATACAGCTATAATTTAGTTGCAGTTAAACATGTAGTAATCAGAATACACATGCATTCTTAAAATCAATAGATTGCTTAAATTGATTGCTCTTTTAAATCTGCATAAGTCAGTCTGAAATTTATCAGGCATCTCTAGTATACATGTCCACACAAAATCAAAGAGAACGAACACACAACCAAGTCAGAAATGCATTTCAATCTTGGAATTTCATAAATCATTTCACATTCATAGAGGGCAAATTGATTTTATTTATTATATAAAGGAAGATACTATGGATGGAGAGAATGTGCAGTGCATTCTTTGTTTGCCATGGAAAAAAACTCCATTCTAAGTCCAAAGACCTTATATTTTAAAAGGATTAGCTGAAAGGCAACAAATTGTATTTCAGTGATAACAAAATGTTCTGCTACAGAACTATAAATTTGCATATTTTTAAGACACTGCTTTGTGTATAAATATACAGATACTTCACATTTTGCAATGCCTGTACATTAATACAGGCGAGAACATGCTTGAGTACTTAAATCCAACTATTCATTAATTTACTATGAAGTATGTCCCAGCTGTCATTTGGTATACTACTTGTGTATATGTTTACAATACCCACAAGTGTTTAAATTTTTGTACATATTTTTATTACCGTGACTGTAAGTGTATGACTTTCAGCAGCTAAAGGAAAACATGATGCAATATGGTGGCAAAGAAAGGCTTAAAGGCAGTCAATTGCTTTAGCCTTAATTTGGAAACAAGACTGTAGTTTAAGACCACAGAAACAAGAAGTAGTGGTTTAAATTATTAAGTAGCATGAGAGGCGAATTCTTAAGTATAAAGTCAGAAAGCCAGCACATTTCAATCAAGGAAAATACTGGTTTAGGAAGAACAATGGGTGTTTTAACTGCAATGTAGAAAATGAACTGACAGAATGTAATTTAATTGAATATAATTGGTTCTGCAAAAGCACAATATAGAAAAAAGGGGTAGAGCTACTAAAGCATCAAAACATTGGCACCACAACATTCATTTGACACTTACACTAAGATCCACCCTGATCAACCATCCAATAAATAACTATCATTGGCTTCTGGATGTTAGGTGTTAGGAAAATGTGTATTTGTGAGCCACATCATTCTTCATGGCTCTCCTTTGAACCTTTTTCCCCTTCCACAGTAGGCTGTTCAGTCATAACCTTCTGTGGTCATCCTATAAATACTCCACTACTTGTTCATGCCATAGAGTCTCTGAGCTTTTCCTCATGTCTGCAGGTTTCTGGTTTGCTGCTCTCATACTGCCCCTTGTCACAGAGGTCTTGCTTCATGTATTGTCATGTTGGAGTATCAGTCACCTTAAACTCTAGGCCAACCTTGTTAGAAGTCCTACTTCGCGCTCCCGTGTGAGATGCCGTCCTCACGGAGTGCAGTTACAGCGCATTCCATGAGGTGGTTTATATCCCGTGTTTGAATGGCGAGGTGATGATGTACACCTGGAGGTTCCGTTATTTAAATGCAGGTCTTAGGGCTGTTCAATGTCATGTCGTCACATGCAATTTTTAGACTACAGCGATTGTCATTTTAAATGCGTCCATTTCAGCGCTTAGTCGGTGACATCCCGGGACTTTTAGTGCTGACAGATGATTAAGGGGCAAACTCCTGAGGTAACGTAGCTGGTCAGAGAATTACCAGGGTTTCCTGAGGCTTTGCCTCACTCTTTCGCACCACTTAGTGTCACTCCGTGTGGGACGCGCACCGAACGGCTTCTTCAGCACTCTTAGCGCACTCACGCTTGGGCTCGCCCCCTGGTGTTCCGGAGCTCCTCTACACCACTTGATTTGGAGAGTGGCCCAAATCAGCACTTTACTGTGCTCGCTGCACATCTGCCCTCTGGCGCTTCAGCGTGTATTAGCACCAACTCTCGCACCCGTCAGCGGTAGGTGCCATTCCCGCACTACAGCTGCGTGTTTTCCCCTTTTGCTCTGCCTTTTTGATTATCCCACATTATTATTAGGCATCATTCTATCCCCTTTCCTGCATCCTTGGATCCTCCCTCCTATCCCGTAACAAACCTGATTCTGAAGTGGAGGCGTTCTGCCACACAGTTGCTACCCTGAGTAACCAATTCTTCCATTCTGCCAAAAAGTGGAGAAGGAAGTGGTGTAGTTTGTTTGCCTGTACTTGCTTCTTAGCCACTGTTCCTCTAGCTGGCACCTGTTCTTCCTGCTCCACATTGGCACCCATACCTGCCCAGTCCATGTTGGCAACTCTAGTGCCTTTGGCAAGCATCCCCCCAGGTGCTTCTGGGACCACTGTGTTCAGCCAGGAAACAATAGAAGTGGGCAGCCCTCAGTGCTCCTGACAGTAGCTAACCTACTAAATCATAACATTTCAACAATTAAATTAACTGCAGTGAATTGCATGTCTAATTAAAATACAGCAATGTAGGAAATGACTGATACTCAACAAACTTCAGCAATCTTTCAGCACAAATATAAAATATTAATATAAACCATTTTTTTTAGAAAATAATCCAATACCAAGTCATTCTAAATGTGTCTCAGCCTAATGCTGATAGTAATAAGTAATAAGTATTGGAAATCAGGCACACAATGTATTATTGTTGAAATGTCACCAGGCTATTTTATAGGTACCATAAAAATGAAATGAGGATTGCATTGCTTTTTTAATTGCTTTTTTTTTAACAATCGATGTTGATTAAACAACTGAATCTTGAAATTTAAATGGATTTCTACTGGGTCATATTTGAAACACATGTTTATTCTTAAATCTTAAAGAGAAAGATGAATCATCTTGAAATGTCTGTGTCCAAACACTACATTTTCCAGCACAGCTTAGCTGCTGTTACTCCTTTACTTACACAATCCTTCCCATCAACACTGTGCAGAGTTGATTGGGGGCAGATGTGGCGAGAGCAGAGATGACATGTAAAAATGACATGCTGACCAGGCTTTAATGGCTTTAACTATACTGCTCACAGAAATATCCCCTAATATTGGCTGTGTACTGACCGCAAGAGTCATCCAGCTCACTGTCAGGTCCTTGAGCAAAACTCAGATTCTTCAACTGCTCAGTTTATTTACAATTGTAAGCTAAGATAAATGTTTGCTAAAAGCTCTAAATGTATTGGAAAGTGACACTCAATTTACGGGTGATGAACTATAGGGTGCCATTGGGGCTGCACTGATTTTAATGCACATTAAAAATGGCTGTGGAAGAAACAGCCACACACATTAGAATAACTGTCTGCATATTAGGTCAGGTTGCAACCAGAGACTCAACCTAAATCATATTATTTATTTCTGTGCAAAATCTTTCTGTGTGAAACGTAATCAACAATTTATTTCTCACTTTCAGTCTTTTAGTTCAAATCAATGGGCTTCAGTTGGTACCCAATAATTCCAAAGCTATACTGTTCACAAAATTAGGGGATATTTCATTTTTATCAGTATTTTTGTGAGCATTGTAGATAAGACATTCTTTCTCTCTCTCCGTTACTGAAGGAACATACACGAGGCGTAAGCTGATAAACTTTGCAGAGTGGTGGTTTAACACATTGAGCACGCAGATGCACCGTAACACAACTCACGGACATGCAGTGGATCAGCAAAAAACATTAATCAGAAAAAGTGTATATATGGACATTTTAAGGGAGTGTTAAATCATTTGGAACACGACCCATCAAGAGTGCAAGAACAGTGAGTAATAGGAGGTGCACGTTGCTTGACATAAAGCTTGTATAAAACAGCCGCTAAGATGACAGTTATTGCAACAAGTTTAGTAGAACATTAAACTTTTCTCCAGTTGCGATAGATTGAAGCTTCACAAATTACTCTAAATACCCGAAAGTAGTACGCAATGCATTATGACACCAAGAATATTTGACATTTAATCGAGTGTTTTTTTTTACATAACTTAGTAAGTACCGCTGGGAATTTGTAGAATTCTGTTCTGTGGCTTCCTAACGGACTTACTGCTGCCATGCATGTTTTAACACTACCCTTGCTAGTTTTTAGTCCTACTTTGCTAAGTATAGCTTCTCCACTCATAACACACAAACACACACACACAGACACACACACACACACACTCTCTCTCTCTCTCTCTCCTACTTTAAATATTCAGACTTAGAAGGCTATTTGCGAGGCACACTTAACCTTCACCTTGACACTTCACTGATTCTATATACAGAGTACATACACACACATTGTATTATTAAATTCCATTTACATTGTATAATTAGTTTAACCCTACATTTAAACTAAATATGGAACTAATAAAAAGTGCAAAAATCTTTGTTTTTGCTAGTAATGACCTACATTCTGTTATGGTGTATTTACTAAACAAATAAGAAATACACACACATTTATTTGTAAGATCCCTGCATAAACTGTTATTGCTACAAATGGCAAAAGTAATCCTTAAAATAAATGTAGAAATCTAAAACAATAAAAGCTTTTTCCAAAATATAATTTGTCACCTATAATGAGAGTTGACGTATTCATTGTGCCATGTAGCCAGGTAGGGTGGAACTAGTGTTCTACCTGAAAGCGCATGACTCAAGTTAAACATGAGTGAACATGCTAGAGACAAAATACAGACACTACCCATAAGAATGCTTTGAAAGAAGATAGGTGTTGCTCAAAAGACGACAATCTACAATAGGTGTGCGAATCTGTCAGTGTCTGGCGATTCAATTAAAGTCTGATTTTGGGGTCACGATTCGATCCAGGAACGATTTTCAATTCAGGAATGATTTTTGTGTTTAAATTATGTGATTGACGATGAAAATAATGTAAACAAATAGAACATTTATTTATTACAATACGTTTAGGTTCCTTACGGTTTCAAACCTTTATGCATAATTTTATGTTTATACCAAAGAAATGATTTGCACATAAAATTCATAAAAACATTTAGGTGTGCTGCGCTGTGACTTTCACTTATCACGACTTCATTTGCCAATGATTTGTAATAAAGTGTGCCATGTGACAAATGACTCGGTGGCTCTTGAAGTCCAGGAGTAACATGCAAGTGCTACTCTAGTGCCATTAATCAGAGCTGCTTCCACTTTTTTCTTTGGTTCATTGTAAAGTTTTGGCACTGCTTTATCGCTAAAACCGTACCTTGAGTCCAGTGTATGAACCATAAACCTAAACCCCTTGCCATTGACTGATCTGTATGGTCATAAATCTTTAGTGATATAGCAGGCAAAGGAGTGAGAAATATCCACAGCCCTTGGGGCATTAGCTGGAAGTTTGTTGCACTGCTGTGGAGTTTGCTGGTCTGCTGCTTTTTGGTCGCTTTTCAACTTTTTTGCTGAGGGTGATGTCGTGGCAAATGGGCCTGTGCATCTGTCATATTTCAAACATACCGCGTTTTAATTTTACACTCCTCGCAAACAATTGCATTCTTGTCAAGTTTTCTCTTCCCCTGAGCATTGTAGAAACCAAAGTATCACGTGCTCATCCTGCTCAAAAATAGTAAACTCCATTTAGAAAGGTTGGCTAACTAACTTGCTGTACGGTGGCCTAGATGGCTTTCTTACACAGTGGTTGAATGGACAAGTAATGTGATATGCAGTACACTCGGGAGTAGCAGCAGCAAAGAAAAAAAATTAATTTTAAAATGGATTGGACATTTTTAATCAATTCAGAATCTCCAGGAACTAAATTGGTTGCCATTAAAGACAACTAGACAGCTAACTTATTTCAGCATAGATGAAGTAACTGTAGAGGTTTGAAATAAATTGGTTAAATAAAAACAGAGACCCTACAATTTTATTTTGTTATCTACATGGTTCAATTATTGTAAATGTTCATTTGGTCTCAGTTTAACCAATATGAGTGAAATGGTATTGCCTATGTCTGCCAAAGAGGGTGTTAGCACGCAAGTGACGAAGAGTAGAGCTGAGCATTAGAGGAAAAATAAATTCTCTCGTTGCACTTTTAGATCAGCTCAACACGTGTGCTCTCTCCATTTATTTTTCTCAGATTACATACCCTCCAAGCTGAACCTTAGAGGGGCATCATATTTTGTCTACAAGTTGATGGTACCTCATCTTTCCTCGATCCTGGTCAGGTTTGCCTCCCTCAGACACAGCCAATTGTGCCTGGATTAAGGCACGTTCAGATCCAAACCCGGGTCTCTGAGGCGATGGACCCCACTTGCACACCTAAATGGTCCTTCCAAATCTACATATGATTTATCATTACTATGAGTCGTGAAAGTGATAATCAGGTGGTGAGTTATTGGTTAGGATCTAGTGCTGCTAGACAGAATGTGAGACAAGATGGTGGTGTTGTTATTTGCTTAGATAAAACTGTGCTTTTTTTTACCTCTAACCTCTGCCTTTGTTTATGGATTACAAAATACAAACTCTATTTGTACAGTTTTTTCCATTCCCTGCATGACTGACTCTCAGTATTGTGGATTTTAATAAACAATAAGCTGTTGGTAGTGAACACTGGCTAAAAATTAACAAATCCAACATGATAGATGCATGGCTTATCAGGAGAAATGGATAGGGTAGTTTCCTCTTCAGGGGTTGTGGATCACAGCAAAGGTTCATTGTTTGCAGAAAGTCTCCACAGTAACAGATCTTAAAGTTTAATTGAGATGTTTTCAGCCTTTCTGTCATGTTAACCATTATCCAAACAAGGTTTATGGTAAAATTCATATTTTTATCATGTTACTTTGGAGAAAGAGACTTTGGAATGTGGCTATGATGATTCTATAGTGATTTTTTTTATTAACTGTTTCCACAAATCTGTCTTTTTACATGGCCTTCCACTAAGTAACTGCCGTTCACAAACACTTCCACTTTTTTATAATACCGCTGAGAGTTGACTGTGCAATATTTATTAGTGAGGAAATTTCATGACTGGACTTGATGCACAGGTGGCATCCTATTATGAGAAAGTGTGCCTAATGTCAGAAAAACACAAAAACACAGTGTCATTTAACATTACTGCACTTTAAATCCAAGTGTTTACTGAATTATTATATAAGTCATACAAAATAAAGAGTAAATGAAATTACGCTCGACAAGCACTTTAGAAATACAGCCTGGTCTTAAGAGTACTTCCACAAGAGTGTTCAGCTTTGAGAAGGGAGTCCTGTGATATTCCCATAACTGTACAGGTGATCACCATGCTTGGATTTCTGATATTGGAATGTTCCAGTGGGAGAGTGCTGACAGATCAGGTCATTTTTTAGCCCTCAATGGGCCACATCACCCTAAGAGGTTTAGATCTTCCCTTACAGTACACAACAACAGCTGGAGGTCAAACAGATATTTATTTGACAACATCCCAAATGTCATAGGGGGCTAATGACTGTACACAAAGTCCACAAGTACCAAGGTACCATCTAATGATGCATTTGCATATATAAATATGAATAACTACCATTCAGTCATGTGCAATGTATCTATGATGTTTAAATTTTATTCTGAAGGTTGTGGCAAGGTGGCTGGGTAGAACTCCTGACAGTTTTCTCAGCTCGGTGGGCAGATGTTTGGAGAGTGGTTCTGTAAGAGATGGCTGGCACATCAAGAGCTAGTTGTTGAAGGTTTATTCATATATGTGCAAGTTATCTTCTAATTTTCTCCATCTCTGGAGACAATGGTTATACCCTGAAACCAATTTTTGGTGATCCAGTTGCAGATCACAGTCATCATCAGGAATCATACCTGACAAAGAGTTTTCACCAGTAACGCTGGCGATTCATTCCTCTGCAGCAGACAGGCTTGATGACAGAGCACCTCCTCCTGTTTGAGAAAGTGCCTGCTGGTGTGTGCTGATACGTTTTTAGATTTAATCTTTATGTTGAATCATTTCTTCTTGACCTTCTGGACTGTTCTGGTAACGGAGGAAGCTGAAACTCCCCAGTGGAAATAAAAATTGTTTTTTTGTGGACACTTATCTTTTTCTGATATTTGGATGAATTTTGCTCTAATACCTCAGTCCAAAGACTTCCTTATATGGTGGTAATTTGTTAATTGTAGGCGTGGATTATGGCAATTGTATGGTACTTGTATATGGATGTGTGCGGATGCCCAATTTGCAAATTATTGGTATAAATTAATATTAGTGCTCTAACACCCCCCCCCCCACTAATTAATTCATCTCAAATTTTGCTGTAATTAATCAAATGAATCACATTTTTATTCTTAAGCCTAAAGCTTCCTTTAATATCCAAATGTAATATCAAATATTTAATATAGTTTCAACATAAATAAATAATATTTCAAATGCAATTTTAATAGCATCTGCAAACTGTGAAGGCAGTTTAGCTCCCGTAAACAACAGCTTTCTAAGGCAGCACATTTAACTGACAGCTTGAAAGGCAGATTTCTTAGATGTCCTTACAAATATAATAATACAACTCAGACCAATGGCAATGCATTCAGAAAGTCTCCAGAGCCTCACTATTCACATTGTGTTATGCTGCTTCCTTGTGCGAAAATAAAAATTAATAATCTTTTTGCTATTAATCTGCACTCAGTACCCCACAATGACACAGTGACACAACTTTATTGAAATGGAAACACTACTGGTATTAAATACAGCCTTTAGTCTTTTTGGGTATTAAGCACCGTTGAAACTAGTTTTAGTTAGCCATTTTCCATTCTCTCCGGAGTACTTCGATTGGGTTTAACTCAGGGCCCTGGGTGGGTCACTCAATTACTTTCACAGAGTCGTCTCTAAGCCACTAATCTGGGCAGGTCATGATCTTTGTCTGGTTGCCTGTATGTTATGATGGTATGGTATGGTATTCAGTAATGTTAAAACTCATTTCTAGAATGTATTCACACCAGTAGCAGCTGCTGGTTTTTCAAAGAGGGGAAGCTCATTGTCAGCTCACATCGTAAAATTTGTGAATTTATTTAGCCGTAATTTTTTTTCTCCGTCCCTTTTTAAGAAAATGGTCTGTGACCCTATCATAAAGGTCAGCAAGTAGGTGTTTTTTGCAGGTACTTGACCAGTGTCATATAAATGTCCAGCAGAGTTATGCTGCTTAGACAGCCTTGACCCATAGTGTTGTAGGTGTAAGACTTAAGCCTTTTTAAGCAGGAGAAAATCCGCAGATGTAGCTTCAGTTATTGCCACTAACGATAACAGTTTGTACAGCTAAGGCATTGCACTGCCCAACAACAAACTAAAAAAATATTAAAGGAAGTACTTTATTTTGAGTGTGTTTTGATTACAGTGTAAGAAATTTACAATTTAAATGGTCAAGTAATGTCACCAAGCAAATACCAAGAAATGGGTTACAGTTTGTCTTTCGACTCCAGCTACAAAATATACGATGGGACTGAACTCTAAATTAAGTGATGGTGTATAATCTCAAAATAGATGTCAACCAAAACTAGATTTAGTCTTTCGACTGATTCATCAATCGCAATGTGTAAGCTCAGCATCCAAGCCATCCGAGGTCAGCCCACAGCTCCAGTCACCCTGAGAGACACTGAGCGTCTCGGGGCGGAACAAAATCGTGGCATTTATACAATGACCTTTGAGTTTTGAGGCAATGCGAAGAGCTGGTTCATGCAGTCCCATTAAAGTGAATGGACACTCAGCTTCTACAGGCAAATGCACTGACCATAGACCATATAAGAAAACAAACTTGAAATCTATGGCATTGATGCTAAGAAAATGTATGAGAATGTAAACAAAATGGAGTCCGTTGATTTGTGAGAAGTAGCTTAAACGCATTTGTTGTCAATAAAATGTTAGCACAACAGTACATAGTTGACCATTTAATCTTTGACATTTTAGGAGCTTCCTTCGCAGTCTTAGAAAATTAATGTAGTTTATCCATAATCTCCTCTGCTTCCTACTCATTAGCGCTCAGTGTTCGGTTTTTTTGAGGGGGCTTTACGGGTAATACTGCTACAGGTAATTCCTGACTGTGAAGTACTGGCAGATGGGGAATATTTAACAATGTAACACAATTATACCTTGGTTCCCATCGTTAATTCGTTCCAGAAGGCTTGATGAGAAGTGCACAGCAATTTGTTATTAAGGAATAATGTAAATTCATGTAATCCATTCCAGAACGACAGGAAATCTACACTGTATAAGGAATAATGCGCATAAATGGAGTTGTATTGTACAGGTGTTGTATTTTAGAAGATCCTATCACTAGCAGCAATAATTATTTAGCAGTAATGATATGTATGTTAGTGTTTAAAACACTTACAATAACCTATAGTTGGCAAAACCATTAACTCAAAGCTTATTTAATAATAAAATTTTATAAAAATTTAGTTTGTTTTGTTTATTTAATGTTGCGATTAGCATCAGTAAATATTTCAAAAACAATATTATTTCTATACACAGGGTAATCTCAAGACTAGTCATATATATTAACTCAAGTCAATTTCAATTTAGTGTAATCAATTAACCTAACACCTATGTCTTTGGAATGTGGCCGGAAACTGGAGTACTTGGAGTAAACCCTTCAATACGCAAAAGCACCACTTTTCACTTTTCAGTGGAAAAAAAAAAGTGGAAAACACTGCGTGGAAAACACTGCGCCAGAAATGTTTACACATTTAGTTCTTGCCTGAAACTGATAGCTCACTGCAGCTCATGAGTGGGCACAGTCTACATGTCCCAAAATGCATACTATATGTAAGGATGTGTGAAAATTCTGAAAACATATTTGCATTCAGCATGGAAAAATACAGAAGAAAAATTCTTTTTCAGGGGACAAAATCTTTATTATCTAATGTGGTCATCATACTGCAAGGTAGATATAGGAGTTTTCTAGCGTGACATTTCCCAGGAAAATTTCTGTTCATTAGTGTAAACCCTTCAATTTAGAAGTAAGGTGAAGGTTTGTATATTAAAAATGTCTTGCTGAGTAGTTATTGTAATGCTTCAACGATTTATACTTACAGGTGAACTTACATATGATGGAAAGTATTGCTTTAATTCTAATACTTTGCTTATTTTGGGTAATTGTAGACTGTTTTTATTACTGCTTCTCACTTACTTATTGACTGTACTTTTAATTGCAAACATAAAATTTGATTTATGATTTAAACTTGAAATTTAAGGATTCACCAGAATAATATGTATATTTTTCCCGTTCAACAGTCAGTCAATCACCACCTCTGTTGTCCTTTAATGTAAGTCAGTTCTCCATTTCAGCCTTCGGTGCAGCAGAAAAATTTCATCATCCAAGAAATTGCCTCCAGTTTTCACATGCCCACCTCTTCACCATGTTCACATTATGGTGTTGGATGGCTATTACTTTGAACCAGGAGAGATCTGGGCAATGACAATCCGTGTCATCATTATGATCTGCGTTCTTTACAAGAAAACCTATGCAGGATTATTCACAGAGACCTAAAAAAAGACATAAAAATCTAATTTTTATCAAGATTTCCCCTCTTAGCCATCCCATTTCTGTGGCCAGTTTGGAGGTCTTTAATACCTTAAATGTCTGAGGGGAGAGTACTTTTCTTGCAGAAGAGGATGCCCTCTTTCAACCACTAAAAATGTGTCTATGTATTGGCATATGATGTGAGGAATGACCTCCATATTTCCTATTACTCACAAATTATTTAAAAAAATAAGTCAGATGATCAGACCCTGTACAGTTTGTGATTTAAAAAAAGAACAAGTTTAACTTTCCATTGCCAAGAAACAACAGAACAGTTCATCTGAACATTCTTGATCAAACTCTATGTTGTTATACAAGCTAGCATGACTTCTCCAGGGAACTTTCAAAAACAAAAATTTCTGAAAATCGTAACATATAATTATGGTTTACTTTTTATATTCCGTATAGTGTGCACTAAATTTAGTATGTTCAACAGTTCGGGCACCTTTCCAGATGATCCATTAGTCTTTTTGTAAGGTCTCGGAAGTTAACTGAATTGTTAGGCCTAAAACCAAGTCATGTGTATACAATTTTAGAGCTTAATAAATTCTAGGACCCTTGAGACCTTTCAAGGTGATGTTCTTATCCTCAGCAGTAATGGGTTCCTATGACCAACTGTCTAGAGAGGGCAAAGCATCTTTAAATATCCCCTCCTTGCCTCTGTTTAAAATGTTATGAGGAAGTGGAAATGAAATTGCATTTAAAATCTCGAAGGCCGTGGAAATTCTAATAGTTGTAGTGGTGTATTTGTCTACATGTGTTCTTTGCATGAACATTATCTACATTATTACTTACTAGAAGAATACCTTACCTGTTCTCTTATCATATAAGTCACTACCTTCAACACAACTCTTGGTTAAGAGGCGTTGTGATATAGTGAAATTTAGTATAGTAAATTTAATAAAATATAGTATTGTGATGAAGCTTGTCTCTTTCATTGCAATCATTACAGGTGTGCTTGGAAGAAAAAAACATTTAGAGAAAATAACATCCACCTGGTATGTTCTGTAATGGCTTGGGCATGTATGGCAACCAGTGGTACTGACATATTATTGTCACGAACGGTAAAGGAGTCGGAGGCAAACGCGACGTGCGGGACAGCCAGGTTTATTGAAACGAAACAAACAGAACTTAAAACAGAACAAAACATAACGAGACAACAGGTGGGCAGGATCAGGGACTAAAAATGACAATAGAAGATCCTACCTCACCTGTGTCAAAAACAAAACCAATTCCAAATCATGGTGTGTAACAAATAAAGCTTCACACCACATGAACGCGGGCGAAGCTTGTAAATAGTCCTCGCTGATCCGGTGTGCACAGTAAAGATACGCCTGCGCAGTCATCAGGCGTGACAATTATATGGATAAAGGAATAAACAGATTCCATTAAATGCTAAACGACAATCCAGAACATAACACAAAATTAAATTGCACTACTTAAAATAAAGAAAGAAAAAAAACCTTTGAAGTTCCCTCTGCAATCCTTAGATTTGATGGCTATGATTTCAGCAAATTGAGTAATGATGCATTGCATTTTGTGTAAGGTAAACATTTGACCAGCTGTGCCCAATGAT
>JAUZSV010264787.1:0-12141 GCA_034780495.1 Parotocinclus cesarpintoi
CGTATATAATAGGAATTGTTTCGGTACTTTAGGATTTGGTCCGAATAAGCGGCTGGTCCCATTAACCGGTGGTCCAAGTAACCAGATTCAATGGTGGAAAATACAACTATGAAGTCCACTCTGTGTCTTTATGTTGCTTTTTGTTTTAACCAAGAGAGGCATCCCAAACCAATTACTACCACACAGAATAGTGTTCCAATTAGTATGTTGGTATGCTGTCTGATTTTTTTTCTCTTGACTATATTTGCATGCGTTCAGTTGTAGAAATAGATATAATTAGGGGGTTTGCAGGCACTCAATTAAATTACTGTGTTAAAATGAATGTGCCGTAATTAGATTTAAAGAAAGCCAATAATGGCCATATACCTGATGCTGTTTAGGTAAGCACTTAAATCTGCTAACTAATGAAAGATGATAACAGTGAAGATGATGTTTATTATCATAACAGACATACACTCATCACTAAATCTCAAGTTTCAGTTGTACTAGCAAGCTCAGTGTCCCATTCCAGTCCTTTTTATACCGTTGGAGGCCAGTCATTATAAAGGTTTTAGCAACAGCTACATAGTAGGAAGGTTCAGGATGGATATAAAAATGTGATTGATGGGAAGAAGGCGAGAGCTGGTCCATAAAGCTGCTGAGACACTGCCTTACATTCTTAACTGCTGCCTTGCTGAATCAGCTAGGTTGCCAGCACAAAGAGGCGGCCATGAAAACACTGAAGGCATTTGTCTATTTGAAAAATCCTACTTTGAAGTTGGTTCTAATTGGACTGTTGCTAAGTGCACCAGGAATAGCTGTAGTATGCTTGTGTTTAGAATATTGTTGATTCTGACATGTCACTTGTTTTTCAGCAAAAGGATGGAACGTTTGCTGCTGGGGGATACATGCCGCCTTTGCGCTTCAAGGGCATCACTTTGTGCATCGTCTTTGGCACCATGTTGGGAGGAATCCTCATCCCAAATGGTTAGCTACTGCATATGTGAATTCATATTTGTACGTGTGCCTCCGTGTTTATGTACTTGTCTGCTTGCTGGAATTGCTGTAGCTCAGGTTTTAGTCAGCTTGACATTAATAGCAGTGTCAGTTATACTGACATCAAACTCCATTCCATTCGCGAGGAATGCGCTGTAACGGAGGCCCACGTACACCGTCTTCTCCCACTCCGCAGCATTCCTTCATTAATAGCAAAGCATGATAACCACGACACACACTTTTAGAGAGTAGATGTTTTTATTCGTACAGTGGAGATAGGTCATCGTTGGCTCTGTGGACCCAATTAGGCTAATAGAGAGGAATAGCTTTGGATACTCTAGGGGGATTAATAGGGAAACCTATCTTGGCTCCACTGACGACAAATCCTGTGGATACTGAAGGGGGTAAATTTGTCTTAAACAATATGGCTGCTCATAGGACGGACCATGTTTTATGTACCTATGACCCTTTTTTGGCCGGGTGAGGGCAACAGGGAGAAAAAACAGCAAGAGATATTTGGAGACAGTATTCACATGTAGCCTTGCAGGCCAATTTATTCAGTATAATTGGTGCTCATTAACACAACTATCTAGTCAGTCAATCACATGGTAGCCATGGAATGCATTTTGCTATGTAGACATGGTCAAGACAACCTGCTGAATTTTCAAACTGAGCATCAGGAAAATGTTGTTTGGTGGTGCTAGGCGGATTGGTCTGAGCATGTCAGAAACTGCTGGCTTACTAGGATTTTCACACATAGCCATATCTAGGGTTTACAGAGAATTGTCCAGAAAAGGACAACCACATTATACAAGCAGAAGAGCACCCCCTAAAGCACAACACATCCAACAATGAAGCAAAAATGCATCTTCGGATACAATTTGCACAGGGTCACCAAAATTGGACAACAGAAGATCTGATGAGTTTTGATTTCTGCAGCATTCAGTTGGTAGGGTCAGAATGTGGCATAAACAACATAAAAAAAACTTTCTCCATCCAACCTTGTATCCACAGTTCGGACTGGTGGTGGTGTAAGGGCATCGAGGAAATATTTTGGCACACTTTGGGACTCCTTAATACCAACTGAGCATCGTTTAAATGTCTTGCCCTACCTGAGTATTGTTGCTGACCATGTGCATGCCTTTATGACCACAGTGTACAATATTCTGATATCTACCTCCAGCAGGATAACTCACCATGTCACAATGCGTGAATCATCTCAAACTGGTTTTTTGAGCATGATGTACGTTTACTGTACTCAAAAGACCTCTACAGTCACCAGATATCAATCCAGTAGAGCAGCTTTGGAATGTGGTGGGCGGGGTGATTTGGATTAAGCATGGGCAGCTGACAAATCTGCAAATATTGAATGATCGACAAGAGTTTAGGCATTTCTGAAGGCAAAGTGGTCCAACGTGGTACAATCAAGGTTTATCTAATAAAGTGGCCAGGGATTGTATTTAGGAGACTGGATTAAAAATTGTGCACAGTTAAAAAAAATCTGCATTTAGTATGTTACTGATACGAATGTTTACATATCATTGGAAGTGTGCGGTATGTCGTTGAATATTGGTATGTGTGTGACTTCTAGTGGAAACTATTCTGGGTCTGACTGGAGCCACTATGGGGAGTCTAATCTGTTTCATTTGCCCTGCGCTTATCTACAAGAAGATCATGAAGAATGGCATTGCTGCTCAGGTAATGTACAAGTAACACATCTATACATAGCCATTATGATGATTTGTTGCTGTGTTGAGTTTATTGAGATAAAAAAAAATCGCTTGTCAAGAAATGATTATCTTTAACCATAAGTACCACAATAATTAGCACCCCTACATTTTATTTTTATTAACATGTAACTATTTAAGTGCCCTGGAAATTTTGAGCAGTAATCCATGGTTTCCTAAATAATGTGGTGTATATATGAGGTGATAACATGTGGCCATTCTTCAGCATGGGAAAGGCAAGATAACATAGACTACAATAAGTGAAAAGTGTATTGAACATCATAAATCAAGGATTGGCTATGAACAAAACACTGCTCACAAAAATGAGGGGATATTTCAGAATTAATACGAAGTGGATCCCACAAGAACTGCTGGACAATCTGATCCCACTGTCAGTGGGTTTGGCAGTCTAGGGTGACCATACACCCTACTGAACAGTTAATGTTTTGCACTGTCGTCCAGTTTAACATTCTTCTGTTCTCTTGAATGAATATGTTACTTACTACTCAATCATGATAATTGAATTTGCATTTGAATTTGAATCTCATTTGTGTAATCAAACAACTTTCTTTTACTTTTCATTTGCTTTTCTGATCGTCTTGTTTAATGAAATGAAATGAAATCAAATTAAATCTTTTTAACCGCTTCATATTCATTTTAAAATATCCCCTAATTTTTGCGAGCAGTGTATTTTATATATACACCATCTAAACCCCGCTCCCCCCTCCCCAAGGTTTGAAATATATTTGCACAGCTGCTATGAAAATGCCTATTGACTCTGTGCTGAGTGTAATGTGTGATTGCTCACATCTGTCTGGCTCGGCACCTAGGCCATTATCTCTATCTTTAGCATTAATTACTCCAAGCACTAATTACTCTTAAGTTACAGAAAGATAACAAGCTGATCAAACAAATCTGTAATGTAGATCTTGTTAAATAAATCACACTGCATCCACCTGTTTTATTATGCCCTTTTCAGATTAAAAACATGCATAATTGTCAGGTTACTTTTGTCAGTAATTTCCCAGGGTCGAGTCATTTGCACTTGTAGTCTTCACACTAATTTTCTTACTTAATAAACTTCTACTTAATAAGCTGTAGAAGAAGATTCCTGTCATGAATGGGTGTGTATTAATAGTGCACCTAATTTTTTTTCGTCATTTGTAGCTGATGGTGAACCAGTGGTTCAGTGGACACTGTAGTGGAAAATGTTTTAGGGACAGGAGGTTGGAAAACTGTGATCTGACCAAGATAATACTGTAGTATCACAAAAAAACTTCCTTCAACTTTCTAAAAGTTGTTTTGGCAGTCTATTTTTGCCGATCATTTTTTGCATGTGCAAAACTACTTATTTTCATTAAACTGTGGGATACAGAGTGCACTGTAAAGTAGTGTGTTTAGTTTTGGCATTTAAATCAGCCAAGCACTCTCAGGTAATACATATCATTTGGGTAAATTTTCCACCGTCTTCTGTAAAGAGAGTGCATTTTGTAAGTATATTGACACGCTGAAACTGAAACCAGGTATTTGCGGAGTTAAATAAGTCCAGGAGTTGGAATAAGTCCAAACTAGTAAAATTGCATGTATAAATGAGGTTTTAGTTTCCTCGATTCCATATAGGAAACATGGACATTCAGTTCATCCATGCAGATGTGATGGTGTTGTGGACATGGTGGTCTTAGGCTTGTACATGATTTCTAAGTCTCCATGGACGATCAGTGGTTCCGCCCAGCCAGCAGCAACTGCCCAGAGGGGTGGTACTCCTAATTTGGTGAATGACAAAAGAGAATTTGCAATTTTTGCTTTTTTCCTCTCTGTAACAGCCACAGCAGATGTTTCGGTTGGCAAGACAGGGTAATGCCTCTCTGCCAGAATCGTGTGGCATTTTCATGCCAAGTGCCATAGAGCATCTTATGCCACCAGTGCTGAAAGAACGCATTGAATAAAAGAGCCCAAAGTAAAATGTATTGATATTCAGCGTGTGCGTAATATGAAAATATTTTGATGTTAGTATCAATGATGGTCCAGTAATTATAACTAAACTGAAAATGGAAATGGATTATATTTAATTTAATAGTAAATATTGAGTAAATTAATTTGCGTGTCTGCAAACTCATTTCTGGTAAAGACGGGTGACATTCTTTTTGAATTAAGTAAAGTAAATGTAGTCTGAAATTTAAAAAAAAAGTCACTTGTCAAGAAATAATTATCTTTAAGCATAAGTGCTACAATAATTAGCACCCCTAGATTTTATTTTTTTAAATTAATGTTTTAATGTAACTATTTAAATGCCTGGGAACTTTCGAGAAATAATCCAAAATGGCTTCCTACATAATGTGGTGTATATATGAGGTGATAAAATGTGGTCATTCTTGAGCATTGAAAGGCAAGATAACAGAATACAATAAGTGAAAAGTGTATTGACCATCATGAATAAGGGTTTGGCTATGAACAAAACACTGCTCACAAATATTAGGGGATATTTCAGAATGAATGCGAAGTGGATCCCACAAGAACTGCTGGACAATCTGATCCTGTTCATGCCTCATCACTGTCAGTGGGTTTTGGCAGGCTTGGGTGACCATCCACCCTACTGAACAATCAATTTGTGGCGCTCTCAGACAGTTTAACATTCTTCTGTTCACCTCCATGAATGTCACTTTCTACTCAATGATGATAATTGAGTTTGCATCTCATTTGCATAATCAAACAATCATTGACTTTTCATTAGCTTTTATGGTGATCTTGTTTAATAAAATAAAATCAAATGTTTTTTTTAAAAATTGCTTCATATTCGTTTTGAAATATCGCCTTATATTCGTGAGTAGTGTAGCAACTCACAAAAAAGTTTCAATCAACTGTATTTGTGATAAATGTATTTTATGTATTAAACGCCCGCATGCACAGTGAAAATGATTGTAAGAATGGGGAAAAAATTGCGAGGGCAGATATTTACAAAAACCAAGATTACTGTAAAGCGTGCCAGAACAAAGTCTATTATGTCGTCTAGCCACAATTAAATGTAAGGTAGAGTTTGCTAAATACCTTTTTGCTATCAAAACACTCGAGGTGTGTTTGGCTTTAGAACACCATTAAATACCAGGACATTTTATATCTTTCTCGTTGAAGAAATTTAAAGTAGCTCGTCACAGGATTTTTCCAGCAGGACATCGATCCAAATCAACATAAAATTGTTTACTGAACACAAACTTTCCCATAGTATGCGAAATAAGCATCACCTCTGGGTGAGCTAAAATGGAGAGTACACAAGACGGGACCCTGGAGAGATTCTGAAAAGTGGAAGGCTATCAATTTCCCTGCTCTGCAATCTCTAATCATAGAAGATGTTATAGGGAGGTTGTACAAAGTATTCAATGAACGGGTGCCAATAATTGTGTGCCAGTAATAATTTAATGTCTGCATCTCTCTCTCTCTCTAGCTAGTTCTTTTGGTCGGCCTTGGGATTCTGCTCTTGAGCACCGTCACCACAATGTCCATATCCAGTGAGCCAGATCAACTCCAGCCCCCTGCTGTCCCACCCAAAAGTAACGACAAACCTCCAGGCTTTGTTGTGCCCGAGCTGCCCAAACATCCTGGTATGTCACTATTGTAAAGAGAGGAAATGATCGGGTGAGAGGAAGGAGATCAGTGAGTACACAGAAATTGGGAAATAACGAGCGAGAAAAATAAAATAAAGAAAATAGGATGTTGTAGAGTAGACAAGACACTCCAGAAGTAGGCTTTTCGGGCCTGCTGTGACCTAAATGATGCCCTTCAAACCTAAATGCGCTCCGTCCCAGAGCAGCAGCAAGACAGCCGCTGGCGTTTTCCTGTTCAAGTTCCAGCCGAGGGAGAACGGTATAGGAGGGCGTCCAAATACAGGGGAGGGCAAAGGAAATGATTTCCCCCTACTGTATAAAGGGATGGGGTAGTAAGGGGAAAAATGGACAAGGGCAGTCCAGACAGCTTTATGTCTCAACACTGCTTTGCTTTCCTCTCGCTTTCCATCAACCTTCTCCCTCACTCTCCCCCTTGCTCACTGCACCTCCTCCCATCCCTGTGACACTGGCATTTATCACTGAGTGGACACCCACTTCCACACCTGTTTCCTGTTTACGGCGTGCTGGTAAAGGCAGCTGTGCGGAAACACAGGACCGGGCGAATGAATGAGTGAGTGAGTGAGTGAGTGTGAACGGGGGAGTGAGTAGAAAAGCCTTCAGCTTGCAGACATCTGAAGGTGTGTGTCTGGAGGCAGAGGACAGCAAAATTCCATGCTTTGCATTGCACATTTTATATGTCTCTGGAGGCTATACTGGCTAAACCAGACTCCTTTGAAAGCCCGAGTTCTGCCAGTAGTTAAATAAAATGCCATTAATTGAACTGCTGCGTATAACGCTTTGAACAGTAAGGCGTTCTCGGTAGCTATTTGTGTTTAGTATTTTACACGTTTTTATAATAAGACTCGCACTGACAGAGTGGCTCAAACTGGCAGGGCTTGAAATGCGTTTATGCTGTGAAGGAAACCATAGCCTGGGGATAAGGGAAGTCGTGGAGAGTGTAAATATTCAAAAGGTTTTTTTTTTTTGCTCAGGACAAAAGGCAAGGTTATATGGAAAGCAATACACATCCATCTAACTCTTATCTCTTGCTGAATTCCAAATATTATGACTGTTGTGTGTGATCAGCCATACTCTGCTGCCCTCTGCCGGTGTGCCTTGTGCATGTCCTGAATGACTCTTTGTAAACAGCGAATTAAGCCTCAGACACTTAGCCCTCAAGTCTGTATCATGTATATTATGAATTTAGCTGGCCCCAACTTTCAGATGTGCATTGGCTAACGTCTTCCCCATGTATACATTTTGATTGTTGTGAGCTTAACAGGAAACCAGTGTGAATACAATGAGCAATAAATAGTCCCCAGATTTTTGGGGGAATTCACAGCATCCTGTTATTAAAAGCTATTTAAGGGTTTTGTGTGACGTAATTGGGGACAGGTACACATGGTGGTCAGCTCCAGATGTAACGATCCTTGATAACGATGTTTAAAAAAAAGTTTGTTTGGTCATCGCTATCTAATTAAAAAAGTCTCTTGTCCAGTTTAACATGCTTCTGTTCACCCCCAGGAATATGTCACTCGCTACCCAATCAAACAACTTTCTTTGACTTTTCATTTGCTGTTCTGATGATTATATTATGATTATCGTATTATATTATATCAGCTACAACTTACCTGTACTGCATAACTGTGCCTGATCTGTTCAGCTGTCGAAAGCCCAGCAATCCCAGTAGAAGCAGGACGGCCAGATAAACAAAAGGCAGCTGAAGAAAAGATTCCTCCTGCAAAGGACGTAATAGGTCCAGTGGAGAAGGATCCAGCTGAGCCACCACAGATAAAAGGACCAATTGAAGTGCCAGAGAGGAAGAAAAATGAGGAGGTGCAGCTGGACCGTCCTGACGCAGGTATTTCACCACAGTACCTCTGAATGGCAGATCAAACAGCGATTTCCTCTCAGTATACAAGATAGTAAATACATGTAGCAATGCTTATTTTCAAATTAAATTTGTAAGTTTGTCTTTTTCTTGGTATTCCTTATCTCATTTCCTTGCTTCTGCTTAACAGAAGTTGCAGTGCCTGATGGTGAGGCTCATCGCCACGAACCACCTATTCCACGTGATGAGGTCAAGATAGAAGATCGCAAGAATCAACAGGAGCTCGATGATGATAAAAAACAGCTCATCGAGAAGGTAGAGGAGGAGTTGGCAGAACAAGGGGGAGGACAGGTTCAGGAAGTGGCAGAAGTTGATGTCAAGAACAACGTGGTGACTAAGAAGCAAGATGTGGACCAGGGCAAGGGCAATGAGATTCAAGAGAAGATAAATGTACAGAAGCATCCAGATCCGGTGGTGATTGTGCATAAAGATGGGGAACAGCCACCTTTAGAAAAGGAAGAAATCAAGAACAAACCAGTTGGTCATAAGGGATCAGAGGAGCGAGATAAAAGTATGGCAGAAGGTGAGACTGAGAAGCAACAAGGTATAATGTGTATGCACAGCACAGCTGTATTTGAATTGCATTTACCAGGAACCTGAGAACCTCTCACTCTGTACACTAATATTTGGACCATTAATTGAAATGCAGTCGATTCCGGTTAATCTGACCACATCGGGATGCGATCGACACTCGTGTTTACTCTTGACATAAATTTGCCAAAAAGCGGAGATGAAGATGGATCCAATAACCACACTGCTGGCTGCTGGGAAAGAAAGTGGTGGGCGT
Organism: Parotocinclus cesarpintoi; assembly: GCA_034780495.1. Taxonomy (NCBI): domain Eukaryota; kingdom Metazoa; phylum Chordata; class Actinopteri; order Siluriformes; family Loricariidae; genus Parotocinclus; species Parotocinclus cesarpintoi. The sequence goes on from JAUZSV010264787.1 coordinate 8,980, forward strand.
GTTCACCTAAAGCTGGTTTTGCTCTTGTCAACAAAACTTTTCAGATTTCCTGACCTTTGATAAAAGCATAAATTCTTTCGGAGATCACAAAAATTCTCCCAGAAATCGCTGATCGCTAGGTGGCGACTTGTGGCTTCTTTTCTTATTCTTATTCTCTCACGTTCTTTGGTCCGATTGAGTGGAATTTTAGTCCAAATAATCGAACAACATTACACGTATTTAATAGGATTTGTTTCTGTACTTTAGGATTTGGTTCGAATAAGCGGCTGGTCCCATTAACCGGATCCAACTGTATTTTTATTTCTACACTGATACACTTTTGTGAGCAGTATACTAAGTGCCAGTGTGCTGAGTGGGTTCAATGGGGCCTGGATATTTTTGTACAATACAGTGGTGCTCGAAAGTTTGTAAACCCATTAGAATTTTCTATATTTCTGCATAAGTATGACCTAAAACATTATCAGATTTTCCTAGATAAAAATAGATAAAAGAGAACCCAATAAAACAAACGAGACAAAAAGATTATACTGTGCCATTTGTTTATTGAGGAAAATTATCCAATATTATATATGTGTGAGTGGAAAAAGTATGTGAACCTTTGCTTTCAGTATCTGGTGCTTTCCCCCCCTCCTTTGGCGGCAATAACTGCAACTAAAGGTTTCCAGTAACTGTTGATCAGACAGTTATTTTTGCCCATTCCTCCATACAGACAGATTCAGGTCCTTCCACAACATTTAGATGGGATCAAGGTCAGGGCTTTGACTTGGCCATTCCACAAAATTAACTTTATTCTTCTTTGAGCATTCTTTGGTGGAATTACTTGTTTGCTTAGGGTTGTTATCTTGCTGCATGACCCACCTTCTATGGAGATTCAGTTCATGGGCAGATGTCCTGACATTTTCCTTTAGAATTACCTGATATAATTCAGAATTCTTTGTTACATTAATGATGGCAAGTCGTAGTGACCCAAATGCAGCAAAACAGGCCCAAACCATGATACTACCAACAATAAGGTTCTTATTCAGGAATGCAGTGTTTTCCTTTCTCCAAACATGATGTTTTTCATTCAAACCAAAAGGAGTCATCCATCCACAAAACATTCTTCCAATAGCCTTCTGGCTTGTCCACGTAATTTTTTATCAAACTGCGGGTTCCTATTGTTTTCTCAGCTGAGAGAAAGGTGTACAAACTGTAAAAGTTTTGACTCGATTTTCTTGGCCTTACTTACTAACTGATTTACTGTGCAGGGCCTGAACTTGTGGTCCCTGTTGCTGAGGGGCTTGATGGGGCTCAAGACCATAAAGAAGAAAATAAACCAGATGTAAAGGATGCCAAGGATGGAGATGGAGATAAAATGGAAGGTAACACTAATCATCAAAGGTTTTGGCTGATGCAAAACAAAATGTTTCTTGTTCAGACTTTTTCTGTCACCCTTTTTTTTTGGTTCCAACATACTGACGCATCATTAAGTACAGCATAGATGTCCCAGTACTCTGTAGCACTAAAACATTTACCAATCACAGCTATTTTCATTGCTGGGGAAATGCAACAGATAAATGACTCAACATGGAGCTGCAGAAACAGGACTAGATACATTGGGAAATTCAGACAGTGAGCATTTTTGAGTAGCAGTTCCCTGTCAGTTGCAGGCTACAACTCAGTGTGCAAACATCTCTGGCGCAGCAGTGGTGACATTACAATCTATACAGAATATATACTGCTCACAAAAATTGTGGTATATTTCAGTATGGAATATTTTATTTTGAAGTATCCCCTAATTTTTGCGAGCAGTGCATTTTTGCAATATGTTGCTATTGCAAGGAGAGGTCTGAATCAAATGTGATGGTTAAGTTGTTTATAACTAGGTTGTTTCATAAAATTACTCAACCTGTCATGTGCAGCCTTAGATCCTACTAATAATAACTTAGTTTTTCAGAGCTAAGTAAAAGAAAATTAAATGAAATCTTTAACTTTTATTTAATATTTAATTTGCACAATCCCCCATATTACCAAATCTTATTAATGATCGTCATAAATCAAGCATAGCAAGAGCAGGAACATTGAACAAAAATAGTGGACCCAAGACCGATCCCTGTATTACACCGTACTTTGGTGAGCTGTAAATGATTTACATAAAAAAGTTGTAACAGTCAATCAGGATATACACCAAGAAAACACCAACCCATTAACATCTATGGTATTTTCTAAACCATTCAGTGAAATACAGAAATCAGTAAAAAAAAAAAAAAAATAGAAATAATAATAATTTAAAAATAATTAAAAAATACTGTATAGTGTCAAATGTTTGATGCATAAAGTGATAATAGAGATTCATCTGAGATAATTAAGTTCCATAATGAACGCTGTTTTTGAACTGTGATCGCCTCTGAATCCAGAATGAACTTTTTAATAAATACTTCATATCACGGTGGAGGTAACTACAGCTGATGGTAAAGATTTTTTCTACAGTCTTGGAGATGAAAGGTAGGTTTGAATTCAGTCTACAGTTTGAAAGCACCCTAATTTTAATGTTATTGTTTTTATAAATCAACTGTTTAATAATCATACATTTAAATTTGGTAAGTGTATGGAGTTGCTATGATATTATGTAGATTTCTAAAAGTAAGTAAGTCGAAATCGTAGCAATTAATATGTGACTATCTTAAATGGGTTGATCAGGAGAGACTTATCGAGACGAGAGGTTTATCTGTGCCAGGGTCTCCAAAAGTGAAACTGGTCTAGACAATGTGGATAATATGGATACACTTTACACAGGTCAGATAAAACTGATGTGTCGTCGTGGGAAAATAGAACTATATAGTTAATATAAAATTAGTAAGTAAGTATATAGCAGTGTTAATTTCGTTGACGATCTATTTTCGTCATAATTTTCGCCAACGAACCTTTTCTTTATGATGAAAAATAAATGATAACAAAACAAAAACTACTTACAATTAAAACTATGACGAAATTAATTGACACTTTGGTCAACTAATAAAAACGAGACGAAAATGTTGGGCATAGGTGACGTCCAGTCAGAACTGAATTAGCTTTGTGAAAGGCAGGAACAAGTTAGGAAAACATCCAATCATGACTACTTCGACATATACGGAGAGGCGGGATAAGCCGGGTAGCTATCCAATCAAAATACACAAATTTGAT
>JAUZSV010264878.1:0-12140 GCA_034780495.1 Parotocinclus cesarpintoi
CACCCCGACACCTCCCACCCACACCAACCCCCCCACCATCCTCCCCTCTCAACATCCTCTCCCACTCACCCTAACCCACCCTCCCTTGCCCCCTCCCACCCACCCACCACCTCCCCCTTCCCACCCAACCCCCATCCCCTTCCACCCTCACCCCGCCACCTCCCACCCACACCAACGTCCCTTTCTCTACCCCTGCTGCGGCTAATGATGATGCAGCCGCTGCTGCTGTTGCTCCTGTTCAATCTGTAAACGTAAATAAAATCAGTATCCCCTTCACCCATCCTCTTGCTCCATTCTTGTCCCAAACCTTCCTCCTACTACAACTGCTGCTGTTGCTGTTCAATCTGTCAACGTAAAGAGGTAAATTAGTATCATCTTCTCCCAACCACTTGCTCTGCTCTCGTCTCCTTCACTCATGCCCCTCCAGCTGCTGCTGCTGGTGTTGAGAGATTTCTGGTGGGGATAAATATGGCAAAGTATTCATTATGATACCAGGGGTGTAACCATAAGGAGCAACCCTAACTCCTCCTTTATGAAGTCCTGGTGGGATGGACGTTTATGTTCCTTGAACCTTCTTTCTCAGAGTGGTTGCCATCATCAACACTGCTCTCCTGGACACCTCCTGCTCAACTGGACTCCTGCTGAACTAGACCCCTGGCCTACAGGACCCCTGGCCAACTGGATCTATCTATCTATACCTCTGACACCCATTCCCTCTGGGAACTCCCATCCTTACATGAGTCTCTCACATGCACCATTCCACGCATTCTTCCACTATTTCTCCCCCCCCCCAGTATTCCTCTATCCCATTTGCCCATGTCACAGGTGGTCTTCCACTCACACCAACCCTTTTAATTGTATCATCATACACTCTCCTTGTAAACTCCCAGTCTTGCTTTCTTTCCACATGTCCAAACCACCTCAAAGTATTATGTTTCACCCATTCTACCACTCCACAGTTCATTCCCTGCCATACCACATCTCTCGTACACCCTTTCATTTCTTTCTTCATTCCATCTATTCACACCACATGCTCTTCTCAAACAACTCATTTCCACAGCCTAGATTCTTGACCTCTGTGACTCAATCCACGTCCATGTTTCAGATGCATAGGTCAGGGTTGAGAAGACTATGCTGTCCCTTGATCCTCTCTCCACTTCCATACTTACACCTTTACCCTTTATTATTCTTTAGGGGACCCAATGACTTTTCTACTCTGTACTAGTCTCTCCCTTATCTCTCATTCCATATCATCGCACTTACCCAAGACAGCTCCTAGATACTCTAATGCTCTCAGTTCTTCCAGTATTTTTCCCCGTATCCGAAGCACAATTTCCTACACTTTCTTCTTTCACTCTCTATAATTTTACAAAATCTATACTTTCACTCTATTTCCTTTCTAGCACCATTACTTTACTCTTATTTGCATTTACCTTCAACTACCTACACTTACACACATCATAAAATACACTTACAACCTTCTGCAACTCCTCTTCACTCTCAGCAAACAATACAGTATCATCTGCAAACAGGCTTGCCACTAGCCACCATATCTCACCAACAAACCCCATCTCTGCATCCCTTTTCCCTTGTTTTGCTTTCATCTCTCTCATCACTCCACAGCTTTGCTTTCATCTCTCTTATCACTCCATCCATATATATATTAAAAAGCCATGGTGACATCACACAGCCCTATCTCACACCTACATGTAACCCAAAACTTTTGCTCACCTCTAAGTCAACTCTTTCACATGCATTTGCTCCTGTACAGAAGGCTTTCACATAATCCAACACTTGTTCCTCTAGACCATATATCTTTAACACATCCCATAAAGCTTTCCACATGACTCTGTCATACGCTTTCTCCATATCCATAAAAGTTGCATACAACTTCTTACCTTTCACTATATACTTTTCCATGGTCATCTTTACTACAAAATCTGATCTACATATTTCATACCTTTCCTAAAACCCCATTGCTCTTCACTTATTCTGTGTTGTCACTTCCATCACTCTATCAATTAATATTCTTGCACACACTTTTTCTGGTATACTTAAAGGACTTATTCCCTTATAATTGCTACATACATCCTTAGCACCTTTTCCTTTGAATAAAGGAATGATAATTGCTCTCACCCAATCCTCAGGCACAACCTTCTGTTTCTATGCAAAATTACATACCAGATGCATCCACTCTATCACACTTTCTCCTCCATACTTCAGCATTTCAGCCATAATCCCATCCATTCCAGGTGCCTTTCCTACCTTCAGCCTCATTATTGCCCTTCTTACCTCCCTTTTTGCTATTGGCCCTTGCATTTGTATTCTCTTCCTTCCATCCTCCATACCCATGCATGTAACAACTGCTGCTTCCCCTTCTCCCACAATCACCAGTTCTTCAAAATACTCTTTCCGTCTTCATTTCACATCCGTTCTTTTGATTCATCAACTCCCCTTTCTTACTTCTCGCATCAACATTTCTACTTTTACATGCACCTTTTTCCTTTTTCACCTCCTTCTAGTATAGTTTCTTATCATCCCGAAACTTTTCACTTAACTTCCTTCCAAAATCTTCAACTACTCTTTCTCTACTTTCCTCTATCAGCTTCATAACATTCTACTTCCATACTTTGTATTCCTCCTTCCTACTTTGCTGAACTTCCAATGGTACATTCTTATTGAGCAATCCACCATATGCCTTTTTCTTCTCTTTCATAGTATTTCTAATCTCTTCTGTCCATTATGCATTGCCCTTTTTATTCCTAAATCTCAGGATGATACTTACAAGGAAGGAGTGCAAATGACTGGAAAATGCATGAGAAAGCGACAGGTCAAGAGGAAGGTGCAAGGGTTGACAAAGAGGACAAATAACAGTTGGGGTGAGAGAGTATCATTAAACTTTAGGGAGAATAAAAAAGATGTTTTGGAAGGATGTAAATAATGTATGAAAGACAAAAGAACAAATGGGAACTGGTGAAGGGGGCAAGGGGGAAGTGATAACAGGTAGTGATAGAGTGAGTAGTTTGAAGGATTGTTAAATGTGTTTGATGATGCAGTTGCAGATGCAGGGTGTTTTGGTCATGGTGGTGTGTGAAGCGAGAGTCTGGGAGAATGGTTTGGTGAAGAGAGAAGAAGTGGTGAAAGTCTTGCGAAAAATGAAATCTGGCAAGGCGACGGGAGTGTATTGTACTGAAGTGGAATTTATTAAGAAAGGGGGTGACTGTTGTTGTTGATTGGTTGGTAAGGATATTCAGTGTATGTATGGATCATGGTGAAGTGCTTGAGGATTGGCAGAATGCATGTGTAGTGCCATTGTACAAAGGCAGATGGGATAAAGGTGAGTGTTCAAATTACAGAGGCATAATTTTGTTGAGTATATCTTTAAAATTGTATGGGAGGGTATTGATTGCAAGGGTGAAAGCATGAAAAGAGCATCAGATTGGGGAGAAGCAGTGTGGTTTTAGAAGTGATATAGAATGTGTGGATCAGGTGTTTGCTTTAAAGAATGTGTGTGAGAAGTACTTAGAAAAACAGATGTATTTGTATGTAGTATTTATGGATTTGGAGAAGGCATATGATAGGGTTAATAGGGATACTTTGTGGAAGGTCTTACGAAAATATGGTGTGGGAGGTAAGCTGCTTGAAGCAGTGTGAGGTTTTTATCAAGGGTGTAAGGCATGTGTACGAGTAGTTGGAGAAGGCATATGATAGGGTTGATAGGGATACTTTCTGGAAGGTCTTACAAAAATATGGTGTGGGAGGTAAGCTGCTTGAAGCAGTGAGAAGTTTTTATCAAGGGTGTAAGGCATGTGTACGAGTAGGAGGAGAGGAGAGTGATTGGTTCCCATTGAAGGTTGGTCTGCAGTAGGAATGTGTGTTGTCACCATGGTTGTTTAATTCATCTATGGATGGGGTGGTTAGGGAGGAGGAAAATGCAAAAGTTTTGGAGAGAAGGGTAAGTAGGCAGCCTGTTGGGGATGAAAGGGCCTGGAAAGTGAGTCAATTGTTGTTTGTCAATGATATAGCACTGGTGGCTGATTTGAGTGAGAAACTGCAGAAATTGGTGACTGAGTTTGGAAAAGTGTATGAAAGGAGGAAGTTGAGAGTAAATGTGAATGACGAAGGTTATTAGGTTTAGCAGGGTTGAGGGACAACTTAGATGGGATGTAAATTTGAAAGGAGAAAAATTGGAGGAAGTGAAGTGTTTTCGATATCTGGGAGAGAACTTGGCAGCGAATGGAACCATGGAAGTGAGTCATGGGTGGGGGGAGAGAGGTTCTAGTAGGGATGTAGAATGTGTGGAGAGAATTTTATTCTGGAGACCAAAAATGGTTATGTTTGAAGGATTAGTAGTTTCAACAATATTATATGGTTGCGAGGCATGGGCTATAGACAGGGTTGTACGGAGGTGGGTGGATATGTTGGAAAGGATATGTTTGAGGACAATATATGGTGTGAAGTGGACTGATCGAGTAAGTAATGAAATGGTAAAAGAGACGTGTAGTAATAAAAAGAGTGTGTTTGAGAGAGCAGAAAACGGATTGTCGAAATGGTTTGGACATAAGGAGACAATGAGTGAGGGAAGGTTGACAAAGAAGATATATGTTTCAGAGGTGGAGGGAACAAGGAGAATCAGGAGACCAAATTGGAGGTGGAAGGATGGAGTGAAAGGGATTCTGAGCGGTTGGGGCCTGAACACGCAGGAGGGTGAAAGGCATGCACGGAAGAGTGAAATGGAATGATGTGGTATACTGGGGTCGACGTGCTGTCAATGGACTGAACCAGGGCATGTGAAGCATCTGGGGGTAAACCACGGGAAGGTCCGTGGGGCCTGGATGTGGAAAGGGAGCTGTGGTTTTGGTACATTGCACATGACAGCTAGAGAATGAGTGTGAGCACATGTTTCCTGGCTCTACATCACTGATGTGTGGGGTGGCGATGCTCTTTCCTGTGGGGCAGGGTGGCACTGGGAATGGATGAAGAAAGTATGAACATTTGTATATTAATGTGTATGTGACCACTGTGACCTTTTGCAACGTGTATGTATGTATGTATGTGTTTGTATATATATATGGGTACGTGAGTGGATAGGTCTTTATCGTCTGTTTCCTGGCACTACCTCGCTAATGCGGGAAATAACAATCAAGTATAATAAATAAATAAATTCTAAACACCTCATTTACACATGACTGCATTTCTACCTTCACAGCTCTTCCATCTAAGCTTTCAGTTACCTTTATTTCATAATCCTCTCTGCATCTTTTTTATTCATCTTCTCACTTGCCAACACTGTTACCTCTCCATTCTTCCTTACGCCATACTGCCACTGGACGCCTGGCCAAATTACTCTTCTGATGAAACGCTTGATGACCCTGGTACGTACCTGCAACATATTTGGTTTTATAGTAAAATCTATGGATATAAGGAATATACATCCTGGTTGTTATATATGTGTAATAATCATAAGGAAACATAAAGGATAGGAATGGATCATTTTGTTGCATAAGTGGATTGTTTGTAGTGTAGGAATATCAACATTTGCGGTTTCACTGGAAAAAGTCTATTTGTTTCCATTTTTTTTCTTCCAGAAACTTTATAAAACTTATCAATATTTTTTTCCCCTTTTGCAGGATTGGTCTGACTGAAACCTGGAGGCCTTCAGGAGAGCAGTGTTGATGATGGCAGCCACACTGAGGAAGAAGGTTCAAGTGTTCTCCAAGGAACATAAATGTCCATCTCACCAGGACTTCATAAAGGAGTCGGGGGTGCTCCTTATAGTTACACCCCTGGTATCATAATGTATACTTTGCCATATTTATCCCCACCAGATATCTCTCAACACCAGCAGCAGCAGCAGCTGGAGGGGCATGAGTGAAGGAGACGAGAGTGGAACAATTGATTGCAAGATGATACTAATTTACCTTTTCACATTGACAGATCGAACAGCAACAGCAGCGGTAGGAGGAGGATGAGGGTTTGGGACAAGAATGGAGCAAGAGTGTGGGTAAAGGGGATACTAATATTTACGTTTACAGACTGAGCAGCAGTGGCAGCAGCAGTAGTAGCAGCAGCCACAGCGGGAGTACAGCAAAGGGAGTTGGGGTGGGTGGGAGGGGGTGGGGGAGGTTGGTAGGGGGTGCAGGAGGGTGGGCGGGGGGATGGGGGCCAGGGGGGGTGGGAGGGGGCATGGGGGGAGGTTTGGGAGGGGGGTAGGTGAAGGTGGGAGGAGGGTGGGACGATGGTGGGTGTTGAGGAAGGGAGGGTAATAACCCCCCTTGCTCTACCCCCACTGCTGCAGCAACAGTGGCAGCAGCAGCAGGGTTAGGTCATGGGGGGTGAAGGAGGTGGTGGTGTGGTGGGGCAGGTAAAGGGTAATAATAATCTTTGCTTTCAGTATGAACACTGCTACCACCCTACAGCAGCAGCAGCTGCTGGGAGAGAGAGAGAGAGAGTACAAATCATCTTTGCTTTTGGCTTGACCAGCAGAAGCAACAACAAATATGCTGGGGGAAACATCCAAATCTAATGCTCTTACTTTATATTTTTCAGATTGTGAAGTGGCTGTGTGAGAGAGGGAGAGAGATGGAGAAAGAGAGGTCCAGGAAATGGAGGCTGCAGTGATCACAAGAACCAGGAAAACATTTGATGTAAAAACATAAAAAGATCAATAAAAAAAATGAAAGGGAGATAACATATTTCATTGATCCACATACATCCCATGTATGGTAAACAGCAATGCATTGATTGATTGATGGTAAAATGAGCTTAGAGGAATACTTATGAAAGCAGTCTGATCCAGAAAAACATACAAGTCGTTGATATAGATAATGAAGACCTAAAGTCACAGTATTAGAGGTATCATTTATGATAAAACTTAGATATAATACTTAATGGGACTTCAGTGAGTTCCTGATTATAAACACTAATTCCATTCACAAAGCATGAATTCAACATGCTTATCTAATCATTGGCCCCATACTTAAGTCCAGAGTATATAAATACAGGAGTAAAAGCTGCAATTTGCTTGTATAGAAGAGCTACACTTATGTGAGATCTCAAGATGTCCTTTACTCACAGCTGATAACCAGTTTTATATTACCCATTTCCTTAATTACCTGCCATTATCTCTGGCTGATATATTTGATTTTGTGTTGAACTTGAAATATGAAGGGTGAGCTCGCCCCATCACATTCTCGGTGATGGCCAAGTCCCATAGCCTACAAATATTGTTACTATACCCTGTAATTTAGGTGCCATTGGACATTGTCAATGTTCTTTTAGGATAATTACTCATATATACCCCTGTAATTAGCTTGGACATTTCTTAATGTATGCATTTCTAATGCTTTCCAAATAGCATTCATCAGAGAACTTGTCACTTTTCTGCTGTGGTACCTCATGATAGGTTGGCTGCTCCCTCAGTCTTTTTATAGCTGCCCTAAAAAATATCCATCCCATTTGTAGTTTAAACTTCTGAGCATGTACATCATTTTTGGTGCATGGGAGTTAATGGTATACAGCCAAATATTTTTAGAATTCCTTTATTGATTTCTTTTTAGAATATTTAGGATAGAGGTGCTCTACAACCAATCTCCCTAATCTTTATTATTTTGAAATTCATACAAAATGAGGTACTACTAAGCAATAAGAAGTATTTTTACAGACTTCAGTGCAAACATTTCTTTCAAATGTACAAAATCCATAATCAAAATTTCTTCAGCGCAACTGCATACATATTTACATTACAGCATTTCTCTTTTTATAAAGGAAGCACAGTAGAAAGATGTCTTTACATACATTCCCTCATCCTTCCGTAATGCACCCTGTTTACATTTGCAAGAGTAACAACTTACATCTTAAAAAAAATATACATGAATAAGGTGTCAAGGAATAATATATACCAGGTTACTCGGGAAAAAAATTCGTTATTTGTTTCATTAACACGTAAACCAGATTTGTAACACAATCTTTTCAACTGCTTGGTGTAAGATTAGATTGCAGAAAAGCTTTATCATCTGACATTTTCCATATCTGGGCAAGCTCAGATATGCAAAATCACTGGTTCCACAAAAGTTCCCCCAGATATTTCACTGGAATAACTTTAAACAACGACAAAAGTGAAAGATATTTAAAATTATCTGTATTGGATCAAAGATCAGTGCATCTTCATGTAGTTTAAAGCCATTCATATATGACCTCTTTAGCCGCCATCTTCTGGCCCCAGGATCTCCTAGTACAACACTAAAAAGGGGGAGGGGAGGGACCAACTCGGTAAGTATTGTGATGATGTGTAGTTATCCTTGTACATAACAATGGAGGAGTAAGTGTACATCTTCAGAGTGGAAGCAGCATCTTGGACATACAGGAGGCAATATTTTTAAAGGGAACATTGATAGTGTCCAGAACACACACAATTTTCACATTTGGAGAGTTTAGTTTAAGATGGACATATGCCTGGTGTGGAATTCATAACATTATGGGAAACATTGCCTATTAAGTAATTAAATTGTTAGTAATGTATGTTTTGTCAATACTCTATTTTTGGGAAAGGGAGGATGGTTTCTAAGTTCAGTTCATGAATGTGCACAGCAAGAGAGAGCAATTAGTTTCTGCCATAATTTGGCTTTTGACCAATTAACATGCCAATAAGATCTTTCCTATTCAATCTTACTATGAAAAAATTTCTACAAGCAAAGAGAAAAACTAACATGGTGGATAAAATTACTATATGCATTTCCACAGCAAAATATTAGAAATTCCAGATACAAGAGCTTCCCAGTCAATTCAGTCTAGATTATGATACTTTTACTCAAAATACTATCAACCTTGTTTCTGGATGGCACACAATATGAAAGTGGTTTTCACAATTCATTATACAAAAAGCAGAAAAATTAGTAATCTAATCAGTCTTAAGTTTTACAGATTAGCTTCTGATGTAAAATACAAACTGTCATTGTTGCCATCATTCAAAGATGACGGCTAAGCTTTATCCAACATGTTACGAGCTTCCCTGGACAAGAAAAAGTTACAAGCTTTCCTGAACAAGAAAAGAAAAATTGCCCACTTTCTTTGCCTGACACAAATACTTGTACTTCTCAGCCTCATTTCACCTTTTGAATTTACCTCCAGCAATCTAGTGGTAAAAATTGGTATGGTTGGCCCAGTCCCAAGTGTGACGCATGGTGAATGAAAAGTAAATTTGTCATTCACGTCTCTATAAAGAAAAAACAGCCTATTAAATTCATCTACTCATTGACATCTATATACAAAGATTTTGGAACTTTATACTTGATCACCGTTTACCATGTTAGTGAGGTAGTGCCAGGAACAGAAGAAGAAAGGTAACTCTGCTCACATCCATTCACTAGCTATCATGTGTAATGCACCAAAACAACAGCTTCCTATCCACAAACAGGCCCCACAGACCTCTCCATGGTTTACACAGCACACTTTTCATGTGACACACATCCTCTGTCACCCTTTCCTTACTCATTCTCTCCATATGTCCAAACCATTTCAGCACACCCTTTTCAGCTCTCAGTGACACCTTTTATTACAACTCTCCCTTAGCCTTTCATTACTTACTAAATCAAACCACCTCACACCACGTCCTCAAACATTATATTCTTTAGCATCCACCCTCCTCCACACAGCCTTAATCATAGCCCATGCCTCACATCCATATAATATTGTTGGGACAACTATTCCTTCAAACATACCCATTTTTGCCCTCCCAGATAACTTTCTCTTTTTCCACACATTCTCCAGCCCTACCAGAATCTTAACCTCCTTACCCAACCCATGACTCACTTTGGTTTCCGTGGTTCCATTCACTGCCATGTCCACACCCATGTGTCTAAAACTTCGTTATTTTTCTCCATCCAAGCTCTCACCCCAGCTGACCTTATCCTTAACCTTGCTAAACCTAATAACCTTCCTTTTATTCATCTTTATTCTCAACACTTGCTTACATCCTAAAAAAGAGGTTACAACAAGTAAGAAATACCAGGAGAGATCAAGTAAATGAAGCTTTGGGAGTGACAGAGGTATTAGAGGCATTTAAGGAAGGAGTGCTGGCAAGTGGAAAAGAAGCACATGTCAGGTGTGAGGTAGGAAGTGGGTAAATGACAAAGGGTAGCAGTGTTGGGATGACAAAGTTGCTTGCGAAAGAGAAAAAGATATGCAGGCAGTACTGACAGGAATGTAAATGATTGGGCGATGTATAAAAGACAGCAGTAATAGGCCAAGAGGAAGGTACAGGGGTTGAAAAAGAGGGCAAATGAGAGCTGGAATGACCAAGTGTCTGTAAACCTTAGGGGCAATGTTTCAGAAAGACGTTTAACAATGTGAGAAAAAAAAAGCAAATGGGAACTTCAGTGAAAGGGCAAAATAAAGTGATAACAGGTAGCAATGATGTGACAAGATATTGTGAGTATTTTGAAAGATTGTTGAATGTTTGATGTTTAGCTAGGATTCCCGATGTACGTATGGATCATGGGGAGGTCACCAAGGGTTGGCAGAATGCATGTATAGTGCCACTGCATAAAGGCATGGGGGACAAAGAAGACTTCAAAATAAGAGGTACAAAAGGTATGTTAAGTGCATGTGGTAAGCTGTATGGAAGAGTGATGACAGATGGCAAAGGCATGTACAAAACAGCAGACTGGGGAAGAGCAACTTGGTTTCCCTAGTGGGAGAGGATCTATGGATCAAGTGTTTGCATTAACAACCGTGTGAGAAAAAGAGAAACGTGTATGTGGCATTTATGGATCTGGAGAGAGGATATGATAGGGTTGACAGAGATGCCCTGTTGATGGTCTTACAAATACATGGTCTAAGAGGAGAGCACTCTCTTGGAGGTGAGAGCCTCGGAAGAGAATCAGTTATTTGCCAATGAAGCAGCAGTAATGGCAAATTAGAAATTGAAACTGCAGAAGATGGTGACTGAGATGGTATTGTGTCTGAAAGGATGCATTTCAGAAGACAGGTTTTTCATTTTCTCAAAAATACATAAATACTTTCCCTTCTTTTCTTTTTCCTTTTCTTAATTCTCTCTATATTTCAATTAGGACCTGGCTCTGATGTTGACTTTTGTCCATGACTGGAGCCTTCAACATGAAAAAAAAACTATCATTAAAAGCAAGGTTACAGTATTAGGTTTAGCAGGGTAAAGGGCCATGTTTGCTGGGGTGCAAGAATGATTGTATTAAATTTGAAGAAGTGTTTCAATTACCTCAGTGAGGGGAAATAAAAATAGTTATGTCTATTATTGCCGAGAAAAATATATGTGTGTGCATGTGTGCGTGCGTATATGTAAGTGCATGCATGTATGTGTGTGCGTGTGAATGCATATACGTATGTGGGCATGTACGTGAATGCATTCACATATATATGCATGTACGTATGTATGTACATGCATGCATGTACATATGTATGTGCATGTACACCCATGCATGTACGTAGATACGGGAATGTATGTACATGTATACATGTATGTGCATGTTCTTGTGCATATACATGTTTATTCGTGTGTGTGTGTGCATAAGTGTGTATGTGTGTGCATAAGTGTGTATGTGTGTGCACAAGTGTGTGTGTGTGTGTGTGTGTGTGTGCATGTGTCCGTGCGTGCGTGCGTGTGCGCGTTTGTGTGTGTGTGCGTTTTGAGAAGTTGTGTGTGTGTGTGTGTGCCTGCGTTTATGTGCGCGCGCGCGTTTGTGTGTGCGTGCGCGTGTTTGTGTGCGTGTGCGCGCGTTTGTGTGGTGGTGTGCGTGTGTCTGTGTGGTGGTGTGCGTGCGTGCGTTTGTGTGGTGGTGTGCGTGCGTGCGTGCGTTTGTGTGGTGGTGTGCGTGCGTTTGTGTGGTGGTGTGCGTGCGTGCGTTTGTGTGGTGGTGTGTGTGTGTCTGTGTGGTGGTGTGCGTGCGTCTGTGTGCGCACGTGCGTGCGACTGTGTGGTTGTGTGCATGCGTGCGCGTGTGCGTGTGTGCATGCGTGGGCGTGTGTGTGTGCGCGTGCGTTTGTGTGCGCGTGTGTGCGCGCGTGCGTTTGTGTGTGTGTGCGTGCGTTTGTGTGTGTGTGTGTGTGTGTGTGTGTGTGTGTGTGTGTGTGTGTGTTTGTGTGTGTGTGTGTGTGTGTGTGTGTGT
>JAUZSV010264989.1:0-12140 GCA_034780495.1 Parotocinclus cesarpintoi
CGGTCTTATGCGCCGGGGCTCCTGGAGATTTGCTGAGTCCGGGAACGGGCTCACCATACCTCCGGGACGCCTCGGTCACGGACAGACCGTGACAGACTTCAAATCTTATCTATGATTTTTTCTGGTCTGTTTTAATATTTTAATTATTGCTCCTTTCTGAATTATTAGCCTGTTTTGATTGATCTATGGTTGCCATTTCTAAGCTGTATTTTGAATATATTTTGCCTTGACCGGAATTATACATCTGAATGTGTTATTGATAAAGTTGTGTTGTCAACCCCTCCTCACCAACCCAGTGCCAATTGCAACATTTAAAAAGTGCAATAAATTCATCAGTCATTTCAACACATTATACCATTACCATCAAACATAACATTGTAAAAATTTCAGATCAATTATTAAAATTCATCATTTTCACTTTCGCAAGAAAACCGGTGCTTAGCTGGTGGTGCAAGGCGCATGATAGGAACAACCCTAAACAATACATTGTAGGGCACGTTCACTCACACACTCATACGCACACTCACACACCAATGACACTTTAGAAACATCAATTAACCTAACAAGCATGTTTTTGGAGATGGGAGGAAACTGAAGTACTCAGAGTAAACCCATGTGAACACAGGGAATAAGCAAATCCCACACAGACAGAGTTCTGGATTAGGATTGATCTAGGTATCTCAGGGCGACTTCTTCAACGTGCTGTTCATTTTTAAAATGATAAAAGACAGTGTTGGCGAAGTGATTGGCTCCATTACAGTAACCATTATAAACCTGCTCACCAGTAACTTTCCAGATGGCCAATCACAAAGGACTACTATCTCACATCAATTTTGGTTTTGGTTACTTCGGAATAAAACTGTCTGATCCGTGAGGATTACACTACTACAGAGTACTGACCAGAGGGAAAATGTGTGGCACCACCAATTTCATCTAAATTGAGCCACCCCTTTAGTCTGGATGACCAAGCCATTAGGCTTTTGATCATGGAGCTTACCAAAAAACCAAGTCTTTCTGACAAGTCTGTAAAGCATGGTGGTGGCAACATTATTTATGTGGATGTGTTTAATTTCAGTAGGGACAACCTAGGTGAATAAAGTTGGGAGGTACTTATCCAAAAGCCTGATTGTGGTAATTACTCCAAAATGTAGCTTTATCAAGCATTAATTCAAGGGACTGATGGCTTTTTCATCCCAGGTATCCTATTTTTTTTTTGTTTCTTGTTACTTGATTGTTCTATGGCAAAATGTGTAAAATAAAAATGGAAAAGGTTCAGAAAAATATAGCTATTTCAATGTGTATGACGATTTTCTATAAGCAATGTACTTACTTTACGTACTTTCAATCACAGATACAATTTCTGGAAAATAATACCAACCTCAGAACTCAGCAACCTGTGTTGCTGGATTGACCACTTAATATTTACTCAATTCCTTTTTTTGATACACTTGTAAATTTAGGGACAATACTTAATTACACACTTCAGCAAATTTCACTTCAGCACAGAAAAAAAGAGCAATGAAGAACAAATCTACTCACACCAAAAAGTGGTAGAGGAAGCACTTCAGGCCTGCAGGTCTCTCTAAGAAATTGTAGACATCACCCTGCATGCTAGTTTTGGTGCGATAGGGGTTGTACTGAAAGTGAGGGGGAGCAGGGTTGCTGGAAAGTGAAAGCGAGGAATAGGAGCAAGGCTCGCCGTTCTCTTTGAGGGTTGCTAACTCATTTGTGTTTTCCCCTGTTACATCTGTTCCATTATTCACCATGAGCTCCAGTTCCACTGGACCAGGTGAGCAGCACAAGGTGTCCTCTCGTGGTGCCTCCACAGCTTCTGCTGCCACATTAATGCCTTGTTCGGGCCTTGGACCCATGATGGTGTGTCCATTTGTGCTGCTGTTTTTTGCATCTGTAAGGTCTCGACTACTAGACCAGTCAAAATGTCTTGAGCGACATAGGTGAGGAATTTGTCGATGTTTCCTTTCTCCCATCGCACTGGTGTGGGGGTTTGACTGAATGTATGGAGGTTATGTTATCACTCTTCAGGAAAGTCCCCAAAATGTGTCATAGATAACCTTATTTCCTGGTGTCTCCCCACCTGTAAAAAGGGAAATAGAAATACATTAATCATACAACTGACTTGACAACTTTAATATTTGTTTTTTTCTGATGACTAATGACCTTTATGAATACGGTTGGTAAAAACAGACAAATAATTTGTTGCCACTGAGAATGTGTCTTAGCCTAAGTCTTTGAGGCCATTGTCGACATCTTATGCAAATCTTTTTTCCTCTTTATGTTTTGACCAGTGGTGGCATATCTACAATGGGACCTGGGTTTGTGTCTCTGCAGTGCCTTTTGGTTAGGTCCAGCTTCACAACTTGCTATGGCTGAAATGTTAGTCAATGCAAGCATCCCCCAGTGCTGCAATGGACTGGTGTACCAACCAGCAAACATTGTAACCATTTGTAACGTTTCATTTGTGTTTTCTTAGTACTACTTGTTTTCTTATGTACTACTATTTTTTACTTACATTGAATTTATGCCTTTATCATGACAAATGCATAAATTGGTGCTATCAAGTTTGTGAACCCTGTAGAATTTTCAGTATTTTTGCATAAATTCAATTTTCACACAAATTTTAAAAGTAGATGCAACTAAACAAAAAAAACAATTACATTATTATCTTATTCTCTTTTCAGATATTCCAGCTTGTTCCCAAATTGGGGGTCATAGCACAAGGTCAACCACACAATGCAGCGCCCCTACAACAGAGAGTGCTAAGGACTTGCTCAAAGGCCCAACAGTAAAAGGTTAGGGACTGAAATTGAACCATCAAATTACCACTGCCCATCACCTCAGTATGGGATTAAGCTTTTTTTACCACAAATTCATTTTTTATATTTCTACCAAACTTTGCCAACTGTGACAATACAGTACATCAGACCTAAATATATCAAACACTATGGCCTCTAGGGTCTCCGTATCCATGCTAATGACTCAGATGATACAAACAGGGAGAAACATAATCTCTGTTACCAGACACTTGTAACTTAACAACACTTGAACTGTAGACCTAAGGCTATTTAAATAAGGAGAATAAAACTGCACACAGACAAATCCTTCTATACTAGAGGATAATTACCAAGGGGTACTGTGTTAAGTCACCTTTTAGCCATGGGAGATACCTTCAGCACAGCATTTAGAATTGTGATGAATGTTGTTTCTCTTTTGGCTGCTCCTATTACGATGAAATCCAAATGCCATCCCTGACTTTTTATTCACCCAACTGCCCAGCCTTGGGACAGGCACTGAAAGTGACCAATGTATTGTATATTGTGATACATATTTAGAATATATAAAGTATGTAGAACACAAAATATGCTAAAGATTCATTTAAAGGTTTATAAATGGTATATTATAAAAGAGAATATTATTTTATCGGATATTAATAGGTGTTTTGGATGTACAGTTGTGCTCATAAGTTTACATACCCTGGCAGACTTTGCAATTTTTTGCCCATATTTGCAGAGAATATAAATGATAGTCCAAAAACTGTTCTGTTATTCATGGTTAGTGGTTGGATGAAGCCATTTATTATTGAACAATTGTGTTTGCCCTTTTGAAATCACAATGACAGCAGAAACTACTCAAAACACCCTGATCAAGTTTACATACCCTAGTTTTTAATACGGTGTATTGCCGCCTTTAACATCAATGACAGCTTGAAGAATTTTGAAGTAGTTGTGAATGATGTCTTTAATTTTCTCAGATGGTAAAGCTGCCCATTCTTTTTGCCAAAATGCCTCCAGTTTCTGGAAATTTGTGGGCCATCTTGCATGAACTGCATGTTTAAGGTCTTCCCAAAGTGGCTCAATGATATTGAGGTCAGGAGACTGAGATGGCTACTCCAGAACTTTTACTTTTTTCTGCTGTAGCCAATGACAGGCTGACTTGGCTTTGTGTTTTGGATCATTGTCATGGTGGAACATCCAAGTGTGTCCCATGCATAGCTTCCAGGCTGATGAGTGCAAATTTTCCTCTAGTATTTTCTGATAAAATGCTGCATTCATATTGGTTTACTTTTAGTAGCCATTTGCTGTGTTTATTGTCTTTTTCCTTATTTTTATATCTACATTACTCTAGGCTTAGTGCATAGGTTACTTACAACAGCCAGCAGAAAGGAAAACAAGAACTAAATCCTCCAGAACACAGGTAGCAGTTAGCTTAGCAGTAACGGTAGTGCCCTGAGTCTTTTCCTTTCACTTTCAATTCATTACTCATTAGACTCATTAAAGGTTTTTCAAAACTTTACTATAAAATAAGCTTTTTAAAATGATTTGAGCTAACTGTAGGTCAAAGACTGTCTCTGCTATAATAGAGTATAGATCCCCAATACAATTCCACTCCATTAATCCCTTATACATTATGGATTTTCTGAGGATCTGGAATGGATTTATTAATTTTACATTATTATGAGAAAAAAAACTATTATTGGTCATTACCATCTATATATGTGCTAATTAATTCATTTCTTACCAGTACCACTCATCGTTTCAGTGGCTCTGGCAACAGTGTATGAAAACATTTGCACCATATCTTATATGAATCAGAAATAGCTTTTTCAATGTCTTTATTTATGAACTTTGTGAATTGCTTATAGGATGTGATTATGGGATAATCGCGATTTTACAATTACTTAGTTTCTTATACACATAGGCTCAATTAAAAGCATACTGGCCTTGTTTGAAATATACAACACCCACAGCTTGGAGTGCCAAAAGCATTTATTATTTTTAGAGTTATTATAATTTTGTAATTTAGTACAGTTTGCGAAATATATCTGGTTTACGAATTTAAAGTGCTGCATAACAAAATGCAACATTTTAGGGTGAAAAACATCATTATCATTCATATGCTTTTATGTGATTTAAGAAGATAAAAGTGCTTTCTTTAGGACACCCAATCTTTGGATGATAAGCAGTGACTGGACACGAGACCTATGGAAACCAGTCTTCGTGGGGAAAAAGAGAACTGAAACAGGAGCCTAATTTCCAATCCTGCAATTGTCAAGCAGAACAGCCGATATGCTGACAGGCTCCACCAACAGCTCTGCTGTCCTCATCTGGATTGAGTTTCTTAGCTCTGCAAATTCACCTTAATCATTAGAGGATCCACAGTATCGGTAGATATCACGATCTTTAATAGATCGTCAAATTCAAATAAGCCAAACAAAAAATAGGTGATGCTGATTTCCTCATTTTACATTTTAATTTCACATCAATTAAAGTTCACTGTGAGATAACAAACTACACACAAGTGCACACTTGTATGTAATAGAACCTGTGCTCATACTCTCAGCTATGTAGGTCAGGTTTATATTGCTACATTTAAGTTGCAATGATGATTGTCTAAAATGATGATTGTCACTAAAAATAGCTTTTTGATTTGATGATATAATCCAGTGGTCAGACAAATGTATATCATTATTTTCCAGCACTCCTCTTATTATTTTGATTAATTGTACAGTGATATTATGGTATGGATTCTTAATTTAGGTAATAGAGTTTAAAATCATAGAGATGGCCGAAACATTCCTAACAGCATGCAATACCTCCACTAACTCTGATGAGAATGTCCTGTAGATGATGAAAACCATTTTTGGTTATATTCTATGTATATGAGGGCTGTTAGTAATGCATCAACACACATTCATATTTAAAGATACTGCTGGGTGATATGACCTCCAATAAATTTCATGAATAATTGAACATGCTCGATTACGATTACTGAACGATTGTTTGGGTTTTTTATTAGTTTTTGTTGTTGTTGTTGTTTTTTAGGGGTGGGGGTGAGGTGTTGCTGTTTTTTGCGATGATAGTTCACTGAAAAGGTTTGTGAATTATATATATATAACTACTAAAACTGTTTTTTTTCTAGTGGAATAGTGCATATTGTTGTGATTTAAAAATAGCTAAAGGAACCTCACAGATGAACTATTTATGGCAATTTATTGAATATTTCAACCATTTGAAATCCTTCATGACTTAACATGATGTGGCTTTAGTTATGCGGCTTTCCATCTTCATGCAACTGTTTTATATTATAAAGCATTAACGCACTGTGGATCGTATTAGAATAATCTTTTAAAAGCATTACCAGAATAAAAATTCAGAATAAGCAACATGGCCAAGACTACTTCGAATAAAGGTTCTGAATGTCGGTTTCGATTTATGTTTGCCCAGTCCTATATAAATGTCAATAATTTATCAAAATTTTGTAGGAGTCACCAGATTAGATCATCTGTGGCCATCTTATAGCATTCTCTGCTTCGTCCTCTGTCACAACCAAACCATTTGCACTTAGTCCCCAGCACATCCACAGACCTACAATTTGGCTTTTCTCTACTCCCCCTGCCTGGCAGCTCTATCCTCAGCATATTTTTTATGATATACCCTACAATCTGCCATAGCACAGGGCCAAGCCATGTTGCTTTGTATCCAAATTGACCTTCTTGCAGAGACCCTCCGATATATTCTGACTTTACCCTGCCTGCACTCTCTTCATCACCTCTGTACACAATTTCACTTGACTCAAAAAATTTAAACTCACCCACCATCCCCACCCATGCTCTTTGAATCCACACCATTCTCCTCCTTCCCTCTCATTCACACACACATATACTGTGTCCTAATAAATTTCATTCCACTTTTCTCCAATGTGTACTCTACCTCCCCACGCTTGCCTCCATCTACTCCCAAGTCCCTCCTCTTACTACTGATCACAGTGTCACCCACAAACATCACTGAGATTCCAATCTGATCTTGCCTTTCTATCTATCTGTTTTCTTTCCTGGCATGAAACCATATTGCCATTCGTCTCAGGCTAGTTGCCAATGCTCTTTCTCATAACTTCATGCTGTGGCTGATCAATTTATTAACTTTATTAACTCCATTGCCATCTATCCTAAATTTATCTGTGGTTTTGCTGATATGCCATTTTGGCCAACCTTACCATTCTTCATTCTATACCTAGCTGCCCTCACCTTGTAATTACTCATTTATTTAATAATTTTCTTTGATTCTTTAATCACATTTTCAAGTCACTATTCCCTACATTCTACATATCACAGCAGGTCTATAGGGAAAAGAGTCTAAATAGGTTTTAATATAATATATAATTCTATACCCTCTTATAGGTTTTGCTCATTACTAATTGTCCACTACTTATCCGATGCATCACATTAACACAGTATACCACTGCTCACTTTGACAATAATCCTGGAAGCTTTCATATGCTGTTTCTAACCTATTTGGCAATTGTCATCATGTTTGTGTTTTTTTTTGTATTCCTACAAGGTAATATATACATTCTGTTAAAGTATTTTTTGTGAAGTGAGTTTTAAGGGAAAGATACAGTAGTTTTTATTGTACCTCATAGTTTGGTGTAATGCATTGAAATTCTTGTGATTAATGCAATATATATTTTTTAAATAATATAATATCATTATATTATTGTAGTTTGACCGACCCTATACATTTACAGTACGTAGGCCATCATTGATTGCCCATCTTTCACCGTGTTCTTTAATACTCATGACCACCACAGCGCAGGCATTATTTAGGTGGTTGATCATTCTCAGTTCTTCATTGCTAATGCAGAGCACACATTAACACATCATCACCACATCATCGTCACTACAGGGTGAAAGGGGTTAAATAAAGCATGCAGTAAAATCTGTAATTCTAGCAGTACTGCACAAAGATAAGTGGAGAAGGCAAAATTGACAATGAGCGTAAAGAAGGTGGTATTAATGTTATGGCTGATTTTCAATGGAAATGAAAATTCAATTAGTAATAATATTCCAATATAATACAGTTCTGAAAAATGATCAAAAAACTGCTAAATTGTACAGTTAGGTTTCAATTAACACTATAATGTTAATGTAAGAGCTAGGGTCAATACTACTATAACACTGTATGACTATATAGCCCTATTCTATCTCAAAAACAATCATTTGAAATCTTATTCATACCAAAAGGGGACGGTGTGCCCCCCAAAAAATCATAACATACTTCATGAGCTCAGAAATAATCCAATTTTTTTGAAATCACAACGTTCAGCAAACTGCTTTGCCTTCTAACACGTTGCTAACACGCTTTCATCAACAGCACATTGTTAAAGCACCCATATGAGGAGTTTAAATAACTGTGTGACATTACGTGGTCTGTTTGTCTACTCCAGCAAGTGTTCTTCAGTAAATAAACAATCCTAAAATAATCACGTCAATCATTTTAATTCGTTTTAATCGAGCCTAAACGTCGCAACAAAACCTCAGCTAACAACGATATAGCTATGGAATTAAAAACAGGAGCGTTTACTTTATGAGCGCGCGCTTTCTCACACAGGCGTGCGCACACCTCACGCAGACCTGCAGGTGGTTTTTAACTTTGCAATCGTGGTCAAACTTCGATATAGTAATATCATAAATAAAAGCTTGGTGAAATGATAGTTACCGTAACGTCCGTCGGTGGTCCGGACACCATGGAGAGAGCAGGTTGTAGAAAGTGATAACGGAAGCGCAGAGCGCGTTTGGTGCTCAGTACTAGAGCGTAGCTGTGTGTAAGTGCAGAGGTGCTGCTTCTGATCATGTGGAGAGAAATCCAGCAAGCACTGAAACCACCTGACACACCTTTAACGCCCTACTAATGCCGACTGTTTCACCTTTAAAGGTCTCTGAAGCAAATAGAAATGAAATAGAATTAAATTCCCTTTTTGGAACCCGTGTTCCCCCTACAAGAGCAGATTAAAGCCGATTATCTTTCTTCAGAAACAGAACCAAAGTGCTGCATCCGATGACGGAGGATTGAATGGTTATTATATATTATAAATGTAAGGAGTAACAGTGGCATGAAGAGAAGCTAGTTGCTGTATTTTCCTGCGTTATCACTGTATTTGTGTATAAGTGTAAGAGTTCCCAGTTAAAATGGCAAACGTGTTTTCTACAATACGTCGGTTTGTATACTGGTCAAAATATAAAAATATATAAAATATAGCATGCCATCCTTTAAAAGGGTTGGCCAGTAAGTATATGTAAATCGAATTCAGAATTGATTTTATGGCAATGTATTGAATTTGACCAGTAATAAAGACCTGATTGCTATTGATCATCGATCAAATTTTTCTCATTTTTTAAAAAAATTATTTGTTTTAGTACAAACCCTTTAAGCCTATACCTGTCACACCCTTTATCTTTTTGGAAACAGTGAAATGCACACACTTTATTAAGCACACCTCGATAGTATCAGACTGGACCCAGTGTTGTCTTCAGAACTGCCTTCATTCTTCATATCATAGATTCATCAAGATGCTGAAAGCATTCCTTAAAGATTCTGGTCACTATTTGACAAATTTGTCAACTGCACATCCATGATGTGAATCTCCCTTTAGTGGATTGGATCGAGATCTGGTGACTGGGGAGGCTATTTGTCTACAATGAAATTACTACCATATTCAAGTAGACAGTTTGAAAATGGAAATGGCCATCGGAGAATGAATGCGCTGTGGTCATAAAGGGATATACATGGTCAGCAACAATATTTTGATTTCTTTAAACACTGCTGAACACCACGTGTGCCAAGAAAATGCCAATACACCAGCAGCACAAGCAGCCTGAGCCATTGACATAAGACAAATTGTTGTTTATGCTGTTTAGTTCTGATCCTAAAATCCGAATGTCATAGCAGAAATCAAGATGTATCAGAGGAGGCACAGTTTTTTCTATTTCCATGCTAATTGCAGACTCAGATGCTTGTTTTTAGCTAAATGGAGTGGCACCCGGTGCCACCTGGTCCTCCTTTGCTGTAGCCCATCTGCTTCAAGATTTGACATGTGATGAATTCTGAGATGCTCTTTTGCATATCATGATTGTAACAAGTGGTTATTTGAGTAACTGTTGCCTTTATATCTTCTCATTCCAGTCTGGTCATTCACTACTTACCTCTGGCACCGACAAGGCATTTTTGTTCAGAGAATGTTGCTCACTGCATATTTTTGGCTGCTTACCATTCTCTAATCATCAGTTACCGAAACACACTGTCCAGGATGTTTAGTACCAACATCCATGTCATGTTCAAAGTCACTTATATCACCTTTGTTTTTCATTGCGTTGTTCAATTTGAACTTGAGCAGGTTGTCTTTTTGCTGTCATGTAAATGGCTAATTAGATGTTTAAATAAACAAACAGTTAAATGGGTGTACCTAAAAAGCAGCATTGTGGCTCGGTGGGTAGCACCACTACCTTACAGCAAGAAGGTCAATCCCAGGGTGGAGGGGTCTGTAAAAAAACTAAATAATGGCTAAAACACCACTGCAGTGATGTGACCAGTGACATCTACAAGGTGTTTGACACACTGGTTGGTCAAGGTGATCAAGGCAACCTAATAAAGTGGTGGGTAAGTGTATATAAAATTTCAAACATGTATAAAACACAACCCTTTTCAAAAATAGCATGTCTAAGTGTTAATTTCCCTTTGTCAGAAGGCAAGAGAGTACAGCATATGCGGATGTATGAATATAGAGTCTGCAAAATTATTAACTTAAGCTTCAAAGTTGTGTTAATGCATGAATTGCAGGGAACAGTCTAAGTCTTAATAAAGGAATTGACATGATCAGTTTTACAAACATGCTTATTTGTGAGAATGGATGCACTAATATAATTTTATAACTGGGAGAGTGCAGGGGTCCAAATGTGCTAACACAATTGTGCTTGTCATCCTTGAACTCTCGTGTTGTAAAAGTTTTTTTTTATATAATGACATTTGAAAAATTGCTCTAATTTTGGTGAGCAGTGTATTTGGTCTATGATCAATAGCAACTTCCAATGGATAGCATTTTATATCATCCAAGTAGTTTATAGAGTTGACAGAAAAACTGTGAGAGCTCAGCAGTACTTGAACCCTCCATCTTTCTTTTAATAGCCGAGTACATATAACTGCTGAGACAGCAGTTGTTTAATGATGTATGGTAAAATATTCTGAATATGCTGCTGTTTTTAGGTCCTGCAATAGTTCACATTACTGAAACACATAGTACTTAAATAGTTTGTCTACTTCATTTACTACATACATGCACGACTGTAAAGGTGATTATTCAACTGGTATAACATAAAGCTCTTTTTAAAATTTGTAATCATTTAGTTTGATTTGATGTTTATACGATTGAATTACTTAATGGTTACATAACTAGGCTTATATAAACAAATACTAATTCATTTAAAATAATGTGTTGGTAACAACATGTTGCAGTATTGACAGCTTGTTAGAAAAATATATGCTAGGTCATGCACTTGCTAGACAACAACAGCTAGTATATACGACGCACTTTAAATAAATACAAATAATGTGAACATTTAATATCAGTTAAATATGTAAATATCACATAACCAGGATGTCGCCATCCGCCGTTTCTTAACGGCTTGAGTAATGAATGCGAATATGAGCCGTCTGGGACACCATAGTGCTGAGGGACGTGAGTAGAGTCGCGCTGCACAGTTTGTAGATATACACACCATGCACACCGATATGTTATAAGTAAGAATGAGTTGAAGATCAGTAAATCTCTATGCCATCTGCTTTACGTGACATTACTTGAACAAATCATCATGGCTGCCTCCGCGTTCTGCCCCGTGTTGTTGCCCTTTTGTAGAATAAATTGCAAAGTTAACAGATGTTACACATTTATTTCATATAACAAAAGAGTTGCCTACTCCACTGGGCTATTGACAAGGAATGGCGCCGAGAACCATGGTAAGAGATTTTTAAAAGGAGCTTTTTGGTCCAGCTGAATAAACGTACTGTCAAAGTAAACGGATAGCACACCGAAGTTGGTATTTTTAAGCTTCTTTATTAGACCGATACTATGCACATAACTAGGTAAATTATGTGTCGTATGCCTAGGTATGGTATCTGAATTTACTTTGTTGGGCAACAAAAATAGCCAACCATAGAATGCAAAATATTAAGCTATTGGTCCTAATAAATAACTGGTCAGAGTATTAGTAATAACTAAGAAAACATACTCTTGAAACCTGTGCCATATCTTGCTTGACACTGCTAGTGGCAGTAGTGAATTAATAAGTAACT
>JAUZSV010265204.1:0-12140 GCA_034780495.1 Parotocinclus cesarpintoi
GAGACACAGAGAGAGAGAGAGAGAGAGAGAGAGAGAGAGAGAGAGAGAGAGAGAGAGAGAGAGAGAGCAGAAGCTGATGGACATGCCAAACTCAAAACTGGGTGGATTAGAGAGCAAGACTGAAACGACCAGTGATGCCAAACACTGCTTTGTCCCTTTGCCGCCTGGAGTCTTAAAGCAATACTCCAGTGCTTTTATCATAATCTCTAGCCACTGGATCTTCGGTGAACTGAGAAAAGCATGGGAACTTGTTTACGCAAAACTCACAATGGGACTACAACCATTACACTAAAACAACAAATGTTTTAGGATTAAACAGACATGGGAATGCAAAGATTTACTGCAGCGTTTCTGCTTTGTGTTGTCTTTAGCAGCCATTTCCTTATGCTGGCACAAATAACATACATCCCCAAAACAGCATCTGACTAAGAACATGAGAGTTGTTATTAGTCAGGTCTATTTTAGTAAAGCGGTTAAGGCCCTGAACTATCACAAGATCCAGAGTTTAAGTCCCAGCTCTTTGATAAGACCATTGTTGCTTTTTTGAACAAGGCCCACCTATAGCAGTTTTAAGCAGATGTGGATAAGGCTTGTGAAATGTTGCAAAAGACACATATTTATTACAAAAAAACTTTACAACAAATATTTATTTAAACGTGCAAATGTCCGTCAACATTTGCCAAGGGGAGTTTATTCCACCTGGGTGGAGTAAAAATAAGACTTTTGACACATGTTGAACTTTTCAATGCTAAACTGGTTAAGTAACATCCTCCGTTTATCACACAGGGTCTGTAGCATCCATGTGAAATTAAATTATTGCACATTTGTTTGTTTAATCTGGAATCTCAGCTTCAATGGCTATTTACAAAAGGAACCTGGAGTAAATCCACGCAGACACAAGAATTTCACACACTCCAAGGTTGGGTTTTAACCAGGACTATCTAGAGCTGTGAGGCAATTTTCCTAACCGGGTCTACCACCTTGCTGCCAAACAACGCTCGTCATACATGGCCTTGTCTCAGGTGGGGTAGAAAAGATTGGCTGGAGATCATATCCTCATCACTGCATGAACACTAAAAATGATTGCAAGGTGGAGACAATGAGCTTGGTTGGCAAAGTGGTCGGCAACTGCAGGTTGTGCTTTGGCAACCCTCCTCTTATAGCAGTGCATATGACAGGATATACTGTAATTCTGGATTTGGACAGGTTTATATTGGGAGAATGTATATACATGATTTGGGAGTGTGGTGGCCTACTGGTTATGGTACTGGACTATGTGGTGAAGGTCCATGGTTCAAATCCCACCTCTGCCAATTGCTTGGATGGTAAGACTGTGGTAGCCTAGTGGTTAAGGTACTGGCCTCTGGACTAGAAGGTCCAGGGTTCAAATCCCACCTCTGCCAAGCTGCCACAGTTGGGCCCTTGAGCAACGCCCTTAACCCACAATTATTGTAAGACTGTATAAGTTGTAAGTCGCTCTGGATAAGGGTGTCTGCTAAATGCTGTAAATGTATAACATTTGGCTATGCTAACAAACTAGGAGGGTTTGGGTTAACTTTAACATACACTGTGCTTAAAATGTGCATGGTGGCCATCTATGTCTTTACTTTGTTTTCTAATGGTCGGGACCTCCACAGGACCAGCACAGATCAGGTACTATTTGGGTGGTCGATCATTCTCAGCACTGATGTGGTGTTGTTGCGTGTTGTGCTGTTATGAGTGGATCAGACACAGCAGTGCTGCTTGTTAAACACTGCTGGACTAAAAATAGTTCAAAAACCACAAATGTCCAACCACCAGCATCCTGTAGGCAGCATCCTGTGAGCTATGATGAAGGATTAGAACTGTATGACTGTAGCACTAATTGTAGAACTACAAAATGCTGGCACCACTTAAACCTAATGTAGAGTAAGCAGAATATAAATTGCACACTACTGTAAATTGTTTTGTCCACTCATTTAAGCATAACGGCAGGTGTAGTAGTAAATTTAATTATAAAAACCTAGACAGACTGTCTGTTTGAAACAGGTTTAAAAAATCTAACCCTCGTGAAACCATCAAAGGACACGACATTACTGAGGATGTTTTGAGTTGCAGTAGAGTACACAAGCATGAGACAACATAATTAGTATTACTATATGTGTGTGTGTATATATATATATATATAGACTTTTCCACTATGCCAAAACCATTGTTGATGTTTCTTCATTGATAGTGGTATTCGGACGACCACTACATTTGCATTTATGGCATTTAGCAGACACCCTTATCCAGAGCGACTTACAACTTCCTTACAGAACCCTGAAACTTCTGGTCCATAGTCCATTGTTCAACCCCCTAGGCCACTACAGTTCCACTCCATGCGTTGTCACCCACAAATCCAGTTTCTCTGAATTTAGCTATGAGAGATGCAAAATTGAAATTGTTGATTTTTCTGGTATCAGTTTTTAAAGTTTGCAGCTATGATAAGGCAGCTGCTTCCATCTTCAGTTACCTGTGACAAACAACACAAGTTTTGAATGTGTTAATAAATTTTGAACCACAAGATATATTGGTAATCTGATCTTCTTTGATATGTTACATGACCACCTTTCCATGTTCCATGTTCCGTAAAGATAGGCCCCCTCACCCCTTACTTGCTGGGGTATTCAGATATGTCATTTTCCCTTTTGTTTCTGAAATAAAAGGGTGTCCTATGACTTCTGACTCAGACACACACACACACACACACACACACACACACACACAAACAGAGAATATTTTACTGACTTAACTACAGTGTAATCATCTTAAAGCTAGTGAGTATTTTAGCCGTTTTCAGCAGGGCTTTGATTCATATGTCCCCCTAATGTCAAACTAATTTCTATGCCCCTGCTTTAAATTGACACTATCTGTGCTGTTGAATGAACTATGCTTTCACTTTGGCACTCTGTGTATAATTTAATTACTTCATTAATTGTATTCTTGATGGGAAAGGTCTCGGTAGCATAAGATCCAGATTATTAGGAGTAATTTGCATGAATAGGCTTGAGTTAAATTGAACAATGCCCTCATGGTAATGGAGGTGTTCACCTAACACCCCAAATGAAAGAGGGCTATTGAGGTGCTCTAATATGGCTACTTATAATTTGCTAATTCTGATTTACTCAGTGCCTCAGTGAGCTCACTAGTCAGACTGAAGTGCCAAGCTGCAGTGTGATTATAAAAGGACAGAACATTAGATCAAAATATGATGGCAAACCTCACTGATGACTATACTGCATTCAGTAATCCTTTTTTTGATTTATTTCTTACTAAAATCACTCTTTAACAAACAGTCCTTAAAAGGATATTGGATGCGCCATACTCTGTATTGGACTTATCTCAGGAAGATGAATTCCTGTGGGATGAGAGTGATAGTGAAGAGAAGAGTGGAAGGATGCAACGGGGAAAGGACTGAATATGCCCAATGGATTTTCATGACCTTACTTAATGCTGGAAATATCTTTTTTTAAAAAGCTTCTTCATTTCTGGAACATAATGTTTCCTCACAGTTTATTATTGTGCAAACCTGGACAACATAGGGTTGTTTTTAAGGAAAATTCACTTGAAGGTGACATAAGAAATTCAAAATAAATCAAAATAAATCAAATCAGTGTCATTTTTACATTAAAGTAGGGCAGTTCTGTTTCCATTAACTATATTAAACTGGCATCCTTTCCACACGGACTAACGAAGGAGCTGAACAGTTGAAGGATTAAATCTGTTTAATCTAGATGCCCAACTAGTATGGTGCCAGTAGGTGGATTTGTTCCTTAGCCTCCTGTTCCTGCCTGCATAACATCTAGGTTGCTAAAGTTTGGGTCCTTTAAGTCTTTTTGAAGTTCTTTCTCCTTTAATTATTTAGTTTTTTCTTGTCACTGCATCACCACAATTAGGGTTACGGGCCTAGATATTTTGTAAAGCTTTTTCTAACATATGCCTGATTGTAACAAGTGCTAGAGAATAAATATATGCTTTATAAATATAAAAAAAATTCTACATTTGACATTTTTATTAAATTAAGTGAAAATGTATAACTTACAAATAATTTAATCAGCATAACAATTTGGGTGAAAATCTGAATCTTCTAAGTAAATCTCAGAATTTATTAGCACTATTTTTGGCATGCTTTTGTAATGACAGGCGCTCAGGCTGGCATGGACTCCACAAAACTGATGATCCATGTTATCACAGAATGACTCCACAATATTCCAAAGAGCATTTTGTGATGGTACTGAATAATTTTCTCACTCTACAAGTGCTTTCATAAATACTCAATTGGGTTTAGTCAGTATGAAATAAAAATTAATTCTAATAACCTCTAAAATGTATGTGTTTGTTTTTGTAGATTCAACTTTATGAAATCTTAAAAGCAGTAGTAGTATTTTATTATTGATGTTTTTTCATTCAGTGAAACTCTTGCAATGCATTTTATTTCTGATTATGGCTTGGGAAAGATGTGTGATGTTTTTTTTATGTTAGTGGTGGAAAATAGCATCTTATTGGCCAAGTGTGATGAATTTGTAACTGCTTATGCCACTATT
The DNA here is from genome assembly GCA_034780495.1 of Parotocinclus cesarpintoi. Lineage (NCBI taxonomy): Eukaryota > Metazoa > Chordata > Actinopteri > Siluriformes > Loricariidae > Parotocinclus > Parotocinclus cesarpintoi. Next base: position 4,566 of record JAUZSV010265204.1, read on the forward strand.
AGATTACAATTTTGCTTCATCCCATCTTGCTTTTCCCACAAATAAAAATGAAACATGTTGAACATTACGCATACAATTTCCATGGGCAAAAGTTTCCACTGCTGCAGTATGTTTATGATCTCTGAGCTTAGTTGACTTCAAATGGTTTATTCAAATTTGCAGAAATGTCACATTTACATTTGTTAATGCAGATGTTGTGTTAACTTTGTTGTCATAATCTACAAAACCCAATTTGTCCAGTTCCAAAACGTTTATATAAGACAGTACTGTGGTAGCCTAGCGGTTAAGAGACTGTACTCTGAACCTGATGGTCCAGTGTTTAAATCCCACCTGTGCCAAGCTGCCACCGTTCTTAAGCAAGGCCCTAACCACCATTGTTTAAATTGTAAGACTGTATCAGTTGTTAATCGCTCTGGATAAGAGCGTCTGCTAAAATCTGTAAATGTAAATAGTCACTGTGACACAACACCTTTTTACCTACTTGTAACTATTTAGTAAACTTTATTAGTATTAAAATTTAGTAGGCTTGAGCTTTAATTTGTACATCACAATTATTGTACACCAGGAGGTACCAGAGAAATCTGGGACAATATGTATGTTCGTTGGTGAATGTTGTGAGTTTCTGACAGGGTATTTTGTCTTGTGCTTTTTTTTCATTATTGGGTTTCAGTTGCTGTCTGAGAAGCTGTCATTAGTTAAACTCTGCCATCTATTGGCGGACAGTAATATTTAAGGTCTAATGGTTTGGCATTTGCTTTTATTTTTTATTTTCCAGGTTCCTTCAATGCTAACCTTCGTCCCCCAGAGACATTTTTCAAGGTGATCTTCTGGCTTGGCTACTTCAACAGCTGCCTGAATCCCATCATCTACCCTTGCTACAGCCGCGAGTTCAAACAGGGCTTCATCCGTATCCTGCGCTGCCAGTGTCAGCAAAGGAAGGGCTGGAAACCGTACAACTACAGAACCCCTATCGGACCCCTATGTGGAAACCAGAACTACATGGACAACACTTCGGTTTGCGTGAATGGTCATCATTCTCAAAGCCCCAGCAGTGGAACTGGCTCTCATACAGCATCAGGGATCTTACCAGGCTGGAGCCCTACTTCCTCCATGTCTGGAAGCCCATATCCCAGTAAATTCAGGGTCAGTAGTCATGGAGGTGTGTGTCAGACTGCGAACAAACCCAGCAGGATTACTCTATTTATCTCTGATGTAGGACGACAGCCTGCTAATGGACAGAAGAGTAAAGAAGTCTTCGAACCAAAGACAAACACTAAACTCACATCTGAAACTAAGATGTAATTGTGTACAGGACATCACGTTTTTTGTTTCTTCTTGTTTTCTGGGAAAGTCTTGATTTAGAGTGGATGTTCTGCTAATGCATGTCTGCGTTGTGAATGATGTTTAGAGACATTCTGTAATGGGATATTATCCCCCATCCCAGAGACTTGGAAGCCTCTGATGAGGAGGAGCATATACTCCTGGAAATCAACTTCTGGACTTACAGTACCAGGAAATAATCACTGTACCTTAAGAGTCAGGAAACCACGCACAACCCAAAACTCACCTTATCGGATTCTTCCTCTGGAGTGGCGAAATTTTAGTTGGTTTTGTGACATTGCAAGATTAGGGGTATATGTCTCTCCTGGACTAGCTTTTGAGTCTCACCCCCATCTCGTCGGAATGGGAACCAGACTCTGTGTCACTGGACGACACACCAGGGCTGCTCCTGTTACATATTCAAATGTTGGAGTGTCTGTGATATGTATTATTTGGTGAAAGAATTGTTATTGGTACCATTACATTTATTTAAAGACATGTTCAATGTTGCAAATGAATATGAATATGAATACTGCTCGAAATTACTGATTTATAATTTATTTTTTCACATACAACAGTTTTCATCAGCCATTACACCAGGGGCTTTGACACCCATGAATGTTAATTGGTTATTAGAAAAACATTTGTAACTGTGTTAGTACACCTCTTATTCTGTTTAATAAAGCAAGTTTGAAATAAAACTGACATTTCTAAAGTTTAATTCTGGACTCAAAACAAAGCAGGATTTATCTATTTGGTTGTGTGTATTAAATATTGCATCAGTATCAAGGCTTATTCACAACAGGATGGAGTCAGGCACATACATACTGGGCCAATTTAGAGCAGTCAGTTAATGTAAAATTAATGCATGTCCTTGGAATGTGGAAGGAAACCAGTGTACCTGGAGTAAACCCCCACGAGCATCCAAACACCACACCATGCTCATTGAAAAAATGTCAGGCCATTTCACATGTCAGTTGCCAAGAAACTGAGGTTTTCACACAAAATGGCCTGTTACTGTCTTGCCAGAGGAACAAACTGGATCTAACAAGGATAAAAAAAAAAGGAGAAAGGCTCAGGTGTACAACTGGGCAAGAGATGTACAAGTATAATTTCTAAATCAGTATATAATGAAACAGTATGTAAAATGCAAATAAAACAGATACAGACATTTGAAAATAAATTACAGTTAAGGTTTTACCGAATCAATGTTACTGTCTTTACTCTCATTCTAGTTTGATACGAGACTTCAGCTGCTTAACAGTCCAGGGTTTTTACTGTGCCATTTGAGCTCATCAAAGTACAGGACACACCAAATACCAAAATCATCTGCAACAGACACAATGATGGAGGAATGCTGCAGAGATTTAAGTAATACCCAGATGTAATCGGTAAAAGAACACAGACATAGGATGGTCAATGACTCAAAGAGAGTAAACTTCTTCTGAACTCTTATCTGTAAGGTCTGTGACAAATGGCTTACAATCCAATAAATAATGTAAAGTTTGATAAATACAACAAAGAGTAAACATAGTTGCATTAACATAGTTATTTTCAAAATGTGATCTGAACTCAGGTCGGAATAGATAAATGCATGCTGCTTAAACTAATACCACAACTAACTGTACTTGTTTACATATTTATTTATATTGATATTTATGAATCACTTACAGTGTAGGCAGGTGAATTATGACAGTCAGTCATGTGCAGTATTTCTACAAACTTTAAACTGATTAATGTATGTCCATTTCTTTACTGATAATGATATTCCTTTGATTAAAACGTTTCTGATGCCTATATTCAATTCTTTATTATCCAAATCATTTGATCTATATTTTATCTATATCCAGAATTGAAACGCAGCGACCTGTCCTATCAACTTCCTGTCAGATGGATTTTTCAGTACATCATTGTGGAGACTTTCTGATACTTTGGTTCTTCCCTTTCCTAGCAAAGCTTTTATGGTTCGTTCTGCCAGAGTCTCATGCTACACTTGGATAAATGTATACTGTTAATAGATTTTTTTAACATCCCAAACTCTATGTTCTGTTTCCTCGTCCGCATTCTTTTTCAGTTGCTATTTCTAGTCCACAATCTAAGCCTTTCTTCTGGCCAGTTCCAGTGCTTTTACTTTTACTCAGACAACAACAGAGGACCCTACTCCCGCTTCCCCACCTTTTGATGACCTGGGATGCCATGAAACACCAAAGCTGTTACCTAAAGTGTTACTCAGTTTACTGGACTAAATAACAGCAAGAGACTCACTCAAATTATCTGCTGTATAATATATATTATTTTCTCTATTATATTATATATTGTATCAAATAATATAGTGATACTTGGTCTTATAATTTCATTTATAACCAATTTAATCTTATAATATTCATAACCTTGTATGAATGTATTTGTCTTTATTTTATTACACTTCTTATACAGTATTTTCTTTAATTGTGTTCTATATTTTAATGTCACCCAGTTTGTGTTATTTTAAATGTATTACTTAGATAATATTATTTATTTCTTACATATAATGTAAGAAACTTTTTTGTGTCTTTGTACACATAAGGTTGAGTTTTTCTTTTCCACTGTTGATCAGTTGGTACAGTGAGCTTAGATATTTATCAAGCTGAAAATGCACTATGCAAAAAAAAAGTGCTATAGAAATAAACTAAACTTGACTTGATTTGATTAATGTACATACTGTAGCCTTAATATTTGATCTTCCACTTTCTTGTTTTCCAGATTAAATAAAACAAACTGGATATTTGTGTTTATGACAATGTTCTGTAGAAGGCTTTTTATAAACCCCAAATGGGCGTGCCTGTACAGCTCTAACAGGAACCAATCAGGGCACATCCTTGTGAGATGCCCAAACCAGCTGAACAGGTATCTCTTGAGGAGCAGAATCTCTGCCTTGGGACTCCCCCAGATTGACATTTACAATTACATTTACATGTACGGCATTTAGCAGACTTCATTATACAGAATTCATACAGTCTTACAATCCAAGCAATTGTGGGTTAAGGGCCTTGCTGAGGGACCCAACTGTGGTAGCTTGGCAGATGTGGGATTTTAGCCCTGAACCCTCTGGTCCATAGTCCAATACTTTAACCGCTGCAGGCTACTGCAGTCCCTGATGGCCAAACCAACCGTGTCATAGAGAGTAAGCCAAGCAAACCTGCGTAGGAACAATTTTTCTGGTGCTTGTCCTTGTACTTTTGATCACTACCCAAAGCTGATGACTGTAGATTTATGATAGTAATGTAGACTGACCAGTAAACAGAGACTTTAGATCAAGGAGTAATCCCCTGCTTTACTGGCACGATTACTACAAACCTGCTGCTGAATTTTTAATTTTCGCCATTTTGCTACTTAATCTGTAACGCTATATCCAGACAGAGCAAATAAATAATACAAAATGTTTAGACCTTGCAGTGTCACTGTTGCAGTACTGAGGGCTTGTTTTGACTGTTGGTGTTTAGGGAGCTTGTAATTCACCCTGTTCAATGTGTGTCAGTTAGTTCACTGCAGTAAGGATTTCATCCACAATTATTTTATGTAAACATTACATGTATATATTTACCACACTCCCTTATCCAGTGTAACTTACATCTTATACAGTCTTATAATATACAAGCCAAGCATTTGAGAGTTAAGGTCCTTTTCATGGGTCCAACAGTGACAGCTTGGCAGTGCTGGGACTTGAACCCTCTTCTGGTTCCTTGTCCAAACTTAATCTCAGCACCATCATAGTCCCTGTGATGTTGAGTCAGAAGTAATTAAACATATATTGACTCTTTCGTAAATGCCTTGTTGGTTGGCTAAAACTAGTTTAATTGTAAGCTTAATTTAATAAACTTACTGACTGAACAACGACTGTAAATCTTTTTCAGTCATAAAATGGCTTTTTCAAGAATCGTCTGATCATATATCTCTTAAAATGCGATTTCAACTGATATTTTTCAGGAACAAACTCATTTTATTTAAAACCTAGTCATTCTCCTATGATGATGAATTCTGACTGCATATCCCATAATCCTAGTAGAAGTCACGTGACACTTTACAGGCAGAAGCTGCATGTCATTACGAGAAGACTCGTAAGCAGATTTTGGTAAGCATTTTCATAACATTTTCTGGGAGGAATGTCAATATCTATATGTATATATATTTAAGAATGTTGACGTGACGTTTGCTGCAGATTGAACACATTTCTGTGCCTCTTATTGGCAGCAAAACCAAGTTAAACGTGTGTAAACAAGCTAACATGCTAGCAGGTACCAGCTGCAGTATGGTTTTCTGTTTGATTATTGTTACTAATGAGTAACGTAAATCTTAATTTACAGGTCATAGTATACATTTAATACCTGGCTTATTTCGGCAAGCAGGTGTGATTTAAATCGACCTTCACATTGTGAAACAAGGGTAATTAACCGGTTGTTTCTACCGGTCCTGTTCCGAATTTGTTATTCACACGTATATTTAACAGGCTAATTAATTAGGTTTTCTACATCACGTAACACAAGTACAGTGTATTTGGTGATTTTTTTTTAACATACAGTTAAGTTTTCTTATATGCTTTCATAAAGATTGTGCCATTGTAGTGAAGGCTGATCCCCCTGCTATACTTATGTTAGATAACTGAGTACAGTTCCTACACATAAAGCCACATCTAGGCCACTCATGAGGATTGGGTCCCTTTTCCAGTCATGGTCCTCCCAAAGGTTCTACCCCGTAACGTTTAGGGAGACACCCTATCCCTAGGGAGTTACCCTGGCGCCCTATTATTGCTCAGTGTGAGCTTTGGGCTCAGATAACAGAAGTTAGAGAATTGTAAAGCTGCTTTGAGACAATGCTACAAATGTTAAAATGGAAATAATGTGCTATGGAAATAAGTCTGATCAGTCTTTATTCTGCTGAACTACATAACATCCTATTGGCAGGGCCTGATGGTGTCCATGTTTGATGAGGTTATTATCCCTACTATTAAGGTTCCTTAACCTACTTTAACCCCATATATTACCCTGCCAGATTGTAGGGAGTGCAATAAGACTGTAGGGACTTGATATTCAGTGTTTTGTTTGGTCATTTTATTTGTTAATAAACAGCCATTCTTGAATTTTCGGCCTGCGACACATTCCAAAAACAATTAAGATCACCACACTTAGAATACAGAAAGAAACAGTTTTGGCACATTGTGTTTTGGGTGATATTTTTGTCCCATTTTGCAAACACTTCTTAAGATGGGCATCACTATGGTGTCATTGCACATTTTTTTGTTTCAAAATTCTCCACACATTCTCTATTGGTCAGAACTGCAGGCACGACAGTCCAATACTTGTATCCTCTTCTTCTGCAGCCACGCCTTTGTGATGTTTGCAGCATGGGGATTTGCATTGTCCCTGGAAAAGAGGACGTCTTGAAGGCAGATTATGCTCTAAGATCTCGTTATACTATTCCGCAGTTATGCTTACATCACAGAAGTTTAAATTGTCTTTGCCAAGGGCACTGACACACCCCAATACCATGATAGACCCTGACTTTTTAATTGTTGCTGATAATAGTCTTGATGGTCCTTTTGTGTTTGGTTCAGAGCACACAGCATCCATAAAAAAAAAGAAAAAGACCTGGAATACTGATCTATCCAACCGCAACACACGTTTCCTCTGTGTGATGATCCATCCTAGATTACTGAGACCCCAGAGAAGTCAATTCCACTTCTGAACATGGTTAACATAAGGCTTCTATTTAACACAGTAAAGTTATAAGTGGAATTTTGGAATGTTGTTCTGTATAGTAGTGCTCAATAAATGTTTCCCCAGGTAATCAAAATTAATCCAAGTGATTATATCAGCTGTTGTTGAGTGAGGGTGAGGGTTGAAAATCACAGGAGTTCAACTTAAGCATGCGTGCTTGGCCTTTTATGTCCAATTCGGTCAACATCCAGGTTCACAGAGCATAAAGTGGTTGTTAAACAGCACATATCTCTATAAAAAACACTTTGGTTTATTAGGGACTAAATGTCTATCAAATATTAAATAAATATAATACAACAGATCCTTGATGGATAGGGTTGCTCCTGCCTTGCACCCTGTACCGTCAGCAAGGCACCGGCTTAAGAACAAACAGATAAGAAGATACATTTATGAGAACTTAGCAATACTGTCTGATATTATGGATCCAAACCCTACTCGATTTGAACTAGGATTATTTAACCTCCTGAGACCCTGTGTCCTCATATGTGGACATTACATATCT